>JAJHUR010137473.1:6690-21561 GCA_027495735.1 Lutjanus campechanus | reverse complement strand
ATCAGCCAATCACAGCCACGGGAAGGACTTGTCAAGCGTTGTTAAGCTGTGCACCATAAGTGAGGAGGAATAATAACAACAATGGCTAGAGATATTCCAATATCGATTTCAGTACCAGGGTGTAAAAAAAAAAAACCGCACAATCCACTCAGTAAAGAGTCTGTTTTGGTCTCCCCCTCAACCTCAAAGCAGTTTAGAGCAATTCAGTTCACAAACAGAAAAGAAACACAATACTCTGGGGTTTACCATAGACACCCAAACCAAGTCATGAAATAAAGTTTGAAATAACAGAGTCAGTCAGTCAGTAACTTATGCTGATCTGATGCTGAAGAGAAGCTGGCATTTCCCTGCTACACTGACAATAAAATTTGGCATACAGGATATCAGATTGGTGCACAGACTCGCAAACTTGCCGATAACTGATCCCGCATTTTAGGCAGTATTGGAGGAATTTTCCGACACTGGTATTGGGACAACCCTGACAAAGGAGAACACTGTTGACAATAGATGCTGCAGTTCAGTCTATTTTCTTCTTCGCTACTCTTGTCTTTGCCACTCCACCCTTAAAACCCCTGAAAAACCAGAATGCTGGCATGGCTACGCATCAGTGTTGACTGCAAATGAAGTTAGATTCTGGTGAATATGTTGGACTGTAGTGGTTGGTTAGTGAAAATTGAATCCTTCCTCTCCCAGAAATTGGTTACAGTGGAGGCAATGTCAGACTCAGGATGGAAAAATAGTACAAGAGTTGACAATTCTGTGATACCAGCCAAGTCGAAATAGTGTCAAATAGCAGCTGCAGGAGCTCAAGTTTCTTGTGGCAAGTCTGGTCAGTTAGGGAGTATTAGCAACAGGCTAAGACAATGGACTAAGTGTTGGTGTTTTGGTGTTGATATCTTCACACTGATATTATTGGGTTACTGCATTCATTACATTTGTTCACGCCCCTTTGAAATCTTTACAGTTGTGATCCTGAACTTGATGTTGTGCCACCAGAACTGGCTGTTACTGGGGGACTGTTGTGACCCAAAATGATTTCACAGCAGGTTTTCTACAAAAGAAAAAAACAGTAATCTAAGTTGAGATGTTTTTAGGTGTTCTTTGTAATGAAACTGAAGGAACAAATGAAAATTAAAGGAAAAAGGGTTGTTTTTTTTTTTGGTGTAACTGATTAAAAATCAAAGGCAACTTGTTCCGGGAAAAATAAAACCACACTCTGTTCTGAGTGTTCCAAGTAACCTTACCAGAAAGGCTTGCGATTACAAAAATTCGAACAAAATATGCCTCATTAAGTGCCCCTGGGGGTATTCTACAAAGAAGCAAAATCTTTTTGGAGCTTAAACACAGCATAGTGCAAAATTATAAAGTGCACAGAGCATTGATTAATGTCAATAACAATGACAAACCTTGTGTTCTTTTTAGCCCGCCTGAGAATATAAATACAAAAAAATAGGACAAATAACAAAAGACTGAGTCACTTCGTTGAGACGTACGTGTATGACGCAGGGGGCTGCTATGATTGGTGGAAAGCTGTAATGATTGGTCAAATTTGCAGAAAAGTTGCGGTGATATGACAAAATGGCAAGATTGTGCAGAATTCATGGGAATTTGTTAAATATGCATTGATTATTGCGACTGCAACATTGTAACTTCCTGGAGGGACTGAGCTATGCCCTCTAATAGTCAGCTGCACATCTTCCATTGTGTATCCTAATGCAATTCAAAATAAAGGAAGAATACAATCCTAGGGAGCAGCTTGAGGTTAATATGTGTGAGATACGTGGATGTACAATGTTGTGTTATTGTTGAAATCCCCTTGATGTACACAATACTGCACATAAATCATTAAGGGTGGTTATGTGCACGTCGACTCAGAGCAAAAGTACTAATTTCTGCCAAGAGTGGAAAACAAATTTACCCGATACCTGCAAAGTTTCATAGACCTCTTATCTGCAAAGAAAAAAATCACATCCTCCTGTTCCACCGTTGCAGACATGCAAAATAAGGTGGCAGGCTGGCATACTTTTCCCATCTCTCTCACCTCTACTCTCCATTGCTTCCTTCCTCCCCCTCCAGCCATCCATCCATCCATCTCTGCAGCCTAGCGCTGTGTGGTGAGTCAGCTGTCACTGTCTGTCCCTCCAGCTGTGGACCCAGCTGTCTGGGCCAGATGGGCTCATCTCCACCTCATCTTCCCTCATCCATGATGTCTATGAGGGGGCCCCCCTAACCTGAAGCCACGGACGACTGGCCCCGGAGCATATTCCCCTCACTAAGCCGAAACAATATGGAAAAAAGATGTTTCCGATGAGTACTAACAGACAAATGGGGTGTCAGTGCAACTCACACTGTGACAAAACTCCAGGCTGTAATGGTTGTTTATTGCTATTAGCAATAGCACTGAAATATTCCCTTTTTTAAAGTGATTACTCTTTCCTTCGCAACTACTCCAGAAGGTGATTTACAGGTTTACTGGGACCTGAAAACGATCCCTTTCTACGTGCCATTGTGAAGGTAATAATCAGGGTACATGCTCAAAGGTTGGTGGGGAGGGAGAGTGCCTGCTAAAGCTATTCCAGAATAATACTGGCTCACAGTAATCTCCTGCACACAGGGAGAAATTTTGACAAGGATTTAAGGATTTTAAATACAATTTCTATACGCAATGAAGGCCCAACAATAGCACCGGGGAGAGAAGGGGGGGGGGTCTGAGCACAGTGCAAGAGGGAAAGTTAGGAGAGGAGAGAGGAGAGAGGAGGGAGGGAGCAAGAGAAAGAAAGAGTCATCATCTTTCTGGGGAGCCAGATTGCAGAGCTCTAGGGTACGAGACGCCCCAGTGTTTAAAATGCCTGCTGAATCACATCTAATTTATCCAAAGCCTACGTGAAGAGGAGCAGCAGTTAATGTGAGTGTGAGGATGTGTGGAGGGGAAAGAGGGTGAAAGAAAAAAAGAGATCAACAGAGAGACAGACAGACAGAGCGCACTGTACAACAGCTTATTTAAGACATAAGCCGTTTTGGATGCTCTGCTGGGGTCTATGTTCGATAAATGGAAGTGCCTATCGATTTAAACTCCAGATAGGGAGCGCCGAGTCCTCGCTGTTATCACTGAGATTAACACACAGCAACAATGAGAAATCTGCAGGGAACAGATTGGGGAGAGAATTCTCTTGGCCTTATCCTGCACATAAGAGATACATGGCTCGGGCTGCAATTTCGGCTACGGCTGATAGCATCCTACATGGTTTGCAAACACAGTCATAGATGCGACGAGCGTGACACAGACAAAGCCACCAGGCGTGCTGGGCTGCATTTACTAAATATTTGCAGAGGCACTCATGCATCTGTGTGTGTAAAAACAGCAACCTGCGCACAAAAGTGTTTTCACACATGGGTGCTCAGGTTTGCACTGGAGATTTAAGTGAGCATGGCATTATAATATGTTTTCCAAGGAGTTGCTGGCTTAATACACTAAAACAGTGGAGAGGTACTGTGGCTTAAAGGGAAAATCTGTTATATATTCTGTGTAATAAATAATAAAGAGACCATAATATCTCATGAAATTAAGAAAACAGGCTAGGTTGAAACACTCACTACTCTGACGACAAAGCTACAGCCACGGTGTCCTCCTTTGAAATTTCTATTCCAGGCGGGAATGACTGTTATGTTTGCCCGTTTCATGTTAATTTGAGTTCAAATTAATGCTGAATGTTCGCCGAATGAGTGAGTGTAATGTTTATGAGCAGTAAGAAATCATTGACAGCCTTTTAGAAGAAACGGATTGTTTGTAACGGATGAATTGAGGAATATGTTAATGGAGTCTGGCAGGCAGTAAGACAGGAAGTCACTGAATTTCAACTCCAGAGTGTGTATTTTCAGAGCAGTGTGCTTTTGTTTTCAGGATAACTGGCTTAGCTTTACATTTACAGACAACTGACAGTTATAAATGGCTGATCAACTGATAGTTTAGGACTCATTGTTGCTTGTTCTTGTCAAACTACTGTATAATATCGTACTCCTGTGGCATTCCTGCAGTCGGCCTGAGCTTCTTCAAGTCTGGGGTGGAGGGGTTGGAAAAAAAAACAACTTGCTTCAATTATATTCTGTATCTTAAACAGGATTTTTATGGCTCCAACTCACCATGTAGGCTGCGATACTAATTTTCGGATGCGCAATTGTTACATATATCTCAGGAAAGAGGATTCTGAGAATAGCCCATCCACACCATTACCAGCTTCCCAGGAAAAAACATGGCTGGAAACCAGGAAAAACACCAGATTCATAGTGTTTTCAAAACACTTCTGGGCAAAATACTGAAAGACAGCCAGAATATCCATCAGAAATCTCACACCAAGTGAGTGAGAGCTTTTTGAGAACTTTGCTTTTTAACTTTGAGTGATCATAGACTTTATCAGGCCGACTATTGCAGCACACTCAGTGCGAGCCTTCTGCTAGGGCTTGTGAACACAGCCTATGAACACCAAGAGAATATCAAGTCTAATGGCTCTGAAAACACCAAACTGCTCACTTTAATACATTTAGTTTAGGTTTTAGATTTGTAAAATATCACTTCCATGAGGCTATTCAGATGAAGGAGAGTGAACTTTACATTTCATCCTCACAGCTGTAGCAAAATTTCAGCTGCCTGCGCAGTTTATATTATATTCATTCTCATGTTGATTGACATAAATGCCTGTTTTTGCCTCAATAGTTATTAATACCACCAAATAATCCACTGGATCAGACAGCCCCTTATTACATATAGTGTTGCCTGAAATAGTACACTTCTGTTCCTGGGATAGAAAACGTCTCATATTAATCCCTAAGGTATACCATGTGCCTTACTGAACTTGACTGGTACTGCCAAACCCGAGACCAGAAACGTACCTGAGATCTGAGGCTACACTTTTTTAATTTCATCTATTTCTGACCGTTAGTTCCCCGGGCTATTTTAAGACACTGGCTGTGTCTCATTCTGTTTTCCGACTGGGCAATGATGCAGATGACTGGCAAAGAAAGAAATGTTTTAATAAATTACATTTAAAAATAATCATACATGAACCAAGCCCAACATTTTATCCCAGAGATCTGCACTCTGGCCGGGTTGAAAAACATTCATTAAGCCAGATAATTGCTTTTATAGATCCTTGAAAATGACGTGTCGAAATTATATCGACTCTTTTTTGAAATTACTTTCAGCTTATGTATTTACAGTCTTTAAACATTCACCTTCACAGTCCTTGCGTTTTCTGTATCTGAATCTATCATGCCTGAATAAATTTACTGAACTTTTTTCCTTGGTGGTTTGAACTTTTTGTTTTATTTATTTTTATGCTAAAAAGGGAATAAAATTTAACTCAATGAAACCTGTAGTTATAGCTATGTAAAATCTGATCAGCATAAGATATGAAATGATCAAAAACATAATTAAACATGACTGAAAACAAACTGCTGTTCTAATTAGGTAACTGTACTTGGACATGATTTAAATCTCAGGTTTTAATAAATCTTAACTCAGCTGGGACCTGTTATGCTACTTTTTTTTTTTTTTTTTTAGCACACTGCTTTATGAATTCACCCTACTGTAGTGTGAAGTAATGTTATGCTGCCTGTTGGAGGCAGTATGTGGATATGTTTCAAGGATATTTTTCAGCATATTAAAAGTTTGCATTTAGTTGGCCCTGAACAGAAAGATACCTTTGAAATAACAACCTTACATTCAAAACTGCCAAATTAAGAACTTCGGTAAAGACTCCACTGCATATGGGAAGCTAATTGAAACAGCAGAGAAATGTATTTGTCCAGCAGAGAGCAGCAGGTAAACCAAGGAATAATGTAAAGCCAGACAGTATTTGTAGATTCCTGTCTACACAGATATCAGTTTGCACAGCTTCTCGGCACTGAGTGTCCTTTCACCACAATGACCCAATCTTCTCTTGATATTCATACCTGTCATTTTAATCCTTTCCCCCCCACCAACACCAGCTCCCAGCTTAGACTTTTAAAAAAGCTCTAGTCTTTATCATTCGCTCCCTCTGGGAGGCAGTTTTGGTCATAATCCCCCTTTCTGATGTTTGCTCCTTCTTGTGTCATCTCTTATCTAAAGGGAGAAACCCTTGAAATAAACACTTTCCACTGATTTCCCCTCAGCCGAAAAATATTTTCCTTCCAGTTCTCTGTATACAGTTTCACTTATCACTGGTAAAGTACAACTTTTCAAAAAACAGAAGCAGAAAATATCCTTTTAGGGCATGTTTTGGGTGAATTTGTGCCTACATTCGAGACTGATTGTGTGTGTGCTGTGGATGTGTGTGTGTGTGTGTGTGTGTGTGTGTGTGTGTGCGTGCAAAAGTGCAGAGCCTCTGCTGCAGTATAGCTGACTGGAATCGGGATTTCAGAGTTAATGGACAGGGTGACTGCTGCCTCCTCGATGTGTCAGCCTTCGTTACACGCTCTGCACACAGAAGCCACCACCGCCGCTGTCCGCAACAGGGCAACACAGCAGCTGAATACGCTTAAGAAAACCAAAAATACCAAGGAAAACTGTTTGGTCTGCTGTGTCTGATTACTTTTCTGCATGGTCTTGGTCTTAATTAATACCCAGGCTAATTCAACACATTTTCATTGTTGCTTTCCTGATGTTCCCATCCATAATTGTTTGTCCCTTTTTTGCCCAGAGACTGATCAATGATATTGCTTATGTGTGATGTCTGTATTTATATTTGTGTGTGTGTATTTGTAGCAGGCCCGCTAGTGCTGTTTACTGCACACTGTTACATTTCTTTGTAGTGCTTTTTATATCAAAGTGGGTGCCCAGCATGCTAAATCATTGATGCTGTCTGACAGCAAAGACCTTGGACTCAGTCACCCGAGTCAGGCCCCTATAATGACTGACTTCCACACTTGCAACCTGCCCCCAAACTGGATTTTCCACACCTATTATTATAGGTCAGGAGCCGGGAATACAGAAGGCAGCAGAATCATCATTTATGGATCTATACCGCATGGCAACCCTACAGCGTCTCCATATCACAAATCCCTGCAGTTAACAAATCAATCTTCACAGCGGATTTTCTCCCGTAGAGCCAATAAGATGTCAAAATACCAACAAGTGGGCTGCCCTCTGGCGGTTGGAGATGACTTGTTTTCACCAAACGTGGACTCGAGCTTGGATCTTGAAAGCTTGCGTGAAATCATGTCGGATGTACAGTACGCAAAGAGGATCATACCCAGAGACGGGCACAGATATATTAAAAATGATCTTGTTACAAATTACAAATTCTTTCTCATCAAATGTATTTAACTAAAATCCTGCTATGGGAAATGTATCTACAACCCCAATTCCCTAAAAGACTGAAATACAAACTGCAAGGAATTTAAGGATTTCACCATCTACAATCCATAATGTCAATAGAAGATTCAGAGAATCTGACCCCTCAGGCGACACTGCATTAAAAACATATGCTGCAGATCCTACATGGGCTCGGAAAACACTTTGGAAAACCACTGTTGGCGGTTTGCGATGCAAATAGAAGTTAAGACCCTACCATGCAAAGCCCAAGGCATGTGTCAACATCGTTCAGAAATGCTGTCGACTTCTCTGGACCCAAGCAAGACAGAAAAGTATTCTGTGATCTGATGAGTCTACATTTCAGTTTGTTTTTTGTATTCTGGACATTGTGTCCTCCTAAAGAGGAGAAGGACCACCCAGATTGTTACCAGCACTAACTTAAAATGCCAGCATCTGTGATGGTCTGGGGCTGTGTGGCATGTCTTAACTGCCACATCTGTGAAGGCATCATTATTGCTCATACAGATTTTGGAGCAACATATGCAGCTACCCAGACAACATCTTTTTCAGAGACGATTTTACATTTTACCTCAACTGTGTGACAGAAAAGGAAAAGTGAAAGAATGATGGAGGAGAGAAAAAAGTAGAGACACATAAAGGCAGAAGTTCAGGAATGTCCTCGACATTTCTATACCTCTCGCCCTCGTCATTCCATCCTCCCTGCTTTGACAGCTGCTGCTTGTGCTTCAGCTCACTAGAGGACATTAAGCACATAAGTGCAGGCCTCCTATCGACTGGCTACACGAGGGCTCATTAGGGATGAGGCTGATGGAGACATCAGGTTCCAGAGCTTATCTGTTGACTCGCAGCAGAGCAAGGTTGAAGGGTTAACATGCTCAGGTTATCAATAGGCAGATGGGGATGCCTGCTTTGAATATGCTAACATGACTTTCCATCATGGTATCGACTGCTGCTGCCAATCAAGGA
Source organism: Lutjanus campechanus (assembly GCA_027495735.1). NCBI lineage: Eukaryota > Metazoa > Chordata > Actinopteri > Lutjaniformes > Lutjanidae > Lutjanus > Lutjanus campechanus. The sequence goes on along the minus strand of JAJHUR010137473.1, from coordinate 13,283 downwards.
GGCAAAAAGTGCTGTCCTGCACATTTTAATGGCCTGGGAAGAATTGAGTTTTTAATTAGAGGAGAGTTGAAATGATTATCAAACAATAACAAAGCAGGTTGATGGGTAAATACAATCAAGGGGAATCTTTTCAATGAAAAAAATCTGGACTTGAAATCTACTTTTTCACTCCAGTGATTCTTGTGCGCGGTTCTTTCTTCCTTGTCCCTCTCAACCTCATGCACAATATGAACAGTAGTGAAGAGCCAAGGCACGAAGTGACATCGCCAACATAATAATTAGTCATGAAGCTGTCGTCTCCTTCTCCCACAGACTTAATGACCTAGAGTGGCTGTATCAGTGCTTATTAAATTAAGTTGTTTCAAGGCACCAGGAAGAAAGGGAGCAACCGCATGAAAAAAAAACAAAACACGCTACTTGAAAAACAAACACACGCAGCACAGCCATGCTGCTACTATACAACGCTTATGCTACAGCACGTCTATGATAATGCTCTTTGATTCATGTGTTTACGATGAAAACACCAGTCAAGTGATGCTGATGATCTGTATGCCTTCTGTTGGTGTCATCTGCATGGAATAAAATAGTCTACATGGCCTTGCGCTCAATTGGACGCGTGAAGGTAAAGCATATAGGATGTAAGGTACAGTGTCAGCTAGCACATTCTTAGTGTGCATAACACAAGGTCAGCACAACACAGGTCGAGTTCTTTGGAATTAATTATTTTCACTGGTGGGCATAGTTAACACCATGGTGTTAGATCCCTGACTGATTTCACTGAAATACAGAGGAAAGTGTCCTTTTAATTTCAAATGTTGTGAAGCGTCTTATCAGCGAGAGCAAAGGTAAGGGGAAAAAAAATCTTGACAGGCACTTCAGGAAATTGAGCAGGATGACATCCTGTCTGTTGCGTTGGGGTGTCAGGTGGAGATGTAATTACACGACAGGAGTCATCCAATAAAAGGGTCAATCGCTGAATAATCGAGCCTGCCAGATGTACTGGTTTACACCAATGGATTGTGGGGAGGTGTAGTGTGAGGGGTTGCAAAGGGGTCTGAGCAACTGCACAAACCGAGCAGCTTTTGCCTCCCTACTTTTCGATCATACAACTTTGCTTTTGTTGAACATTTGAATCATCTTGATGTTCCAATAAAATCAAACATGTTTAATAACACTGACAGGCTTTTGCTCTCTCCAGCATCAAACGGGAATTCAAACTGAGTAGTTATTCTGATAATGCTCAAGTGCTGCAACACACACGATTAAATAAATGAACAGTGTTGAGTCTGTGTTTAATTTGACATGTATCTGATCCACCAACCAGCACTTATTTTGGTGAGAAGATTTCATTTTTGAGACGTTTAGCCCCTCATTACCATGATCTTTTCCCACTGAAATGACACAGCTAACCAACGAGGGGTTGAGAGTTGAGGCTCCAGTGCAAATCCTCAAGAGGACCGAGAGGACGTGTCACAACACTTTTGACGTAACTGACACACAAACAGAACACTTTTAGAAGGTTTTGTTTATGCTCCTCTGCCCCTTATCTATCCTTATCTATCACTGTTATGAACCGCATACATCACTCTCCTGTCTGGTGACAAAAGCGCTGTAGTGCTGGGCCAGTTAATGCAAGTAGTGTACGTCTGTGTCAAACACTTCATCAAACGCCGGTTAATGATGTTACTCAGTATCATGTGTGCCGGTTGTACCTGTAGATCAAAAAGAGTGTAAGTGAAGGTGTAACTAAAGTTTTTATTGCGAAAAAATAAATGGAGTTTGGTTTAACACTGTCCACTCAAAAGACCTCCAGGAGCACAGGGTATTTTAACATGAATAAACTCACCTAAATTGAGCTGACCTACCTACTAAAAATGAATCTTGTAAACAGCTTAAAGTAATGTAGAAAGTGGGACTAAAACTGACCTGTTTTCTATGCCTCACTGTTCATAATAAAAGGCTACGTACTGTAATAGCTGTGCCCCCCAGATTATAACGAGGTCTGCACACTTGACTTGCAGCAACAAAATCCAATACATAAACAGTGTTTTTATAACCACATAAGGAACTGTTAATATGTCACATTTCTTAAAAGAAGTTTGGTGTTATATCTTTCTTGGAGAGCACATGAAGCTTTAGTTTAATTCTGACTGCTAATATGTATATTGTGCAATGTCTTTTCACCACTACAGAAACCCAATGATAAGATTGTCTGACATTACTGCTGTTATTGTTTTTTATTAATGATTCGGCTAATTATCAGTTAATTGTACTCTGTTTCTACCATGTTTCTAACGGCAGTATGCAGTAAATGGCTACCCTATTATGCGCATTTATCTGTCGGTCTGAAAATAAAGAAGAAAAAGATGAAAAACTAATAATTTAATATATAATGGTGGAAGGTAACTGAGAATTATAGTGAAAGAGCAGCTTTACTGATTGTGATTGAAAGCTCTATGTTACAGGAAATGGCATTTTCAGGTGTTAATTAAACGCTGTGCTATTCTTACACTCTGTCGTTTAACTATAACTAGACGCCCATGAGGGGTTGTATGTAAAAGTGGAAAATATGTTCTGATAAGGACAGAATTACAGTTCAGAAAGACATCCGGACAGAGCGACATTCTCATTCCTAACCAGACATCTCAAACTCCCCTCCCTCTTCGCTGTGTGGAAACCTCCGGCCTTCATATCTCTTTACATGCTCTGTGCGTGACATAGCATTACTTATTCATATGGACACAGGCCAAGTAAACACATCGCATGTATGCACTCAATAATTTAGACAGAGAACGAGGGCTGTGTGAGCACTTTCTAGGTGCAATCCATATTTGAAGATTGGGTTAGTTGAAGAAAATCATCTTTACTCTCAGATGTCAGATGTTGTCTCTGGGATTTAAACAGTGATTTCTCTGAAATGTCTGCTAAACTGCTGACACCACCAGCATACACTGCAGCTGCAAGACCTCTCCACTACTCTTAGATAAAGTCTAGTTAGTGGACAACAAGTGAGCCCAAACACAGCATCATTATTAATTCCCAACTGACCACATATAGGGTAGACCGGGGACAGTTGTAACAGGGGACGGATGCAACAAATTAGACTCTTCCAACAACAAACATGCCAGAGTGATGATACTCATACTGCACAAGCTCAGTTAGACCCTCTCTCCACCAGGAAGACACATTCAACATCTGCTGCCGCATTTATTTAAAGAAAACAACAACAACTTTGTTACACTGTCCTGAGCTTTTGTATGAATTATTTAATACTCACTTAGTTTTAAACATTGTTTTGTTGGCTTCTAAGCATCATGTTTAGCATGCATCTAGGTCAATGTATTTAGCTAATGTATGATGCTATGTTATATCATGGGTGAAAGAAAGGGGACGGTTGCAACACATTGTTGCAGCTGTCCCCAAGCCAAGCGGCCATATTAAAACAGACCACACAGTATTTTGTCGCACGCTGAGATCGAATAGCATCTGTAACATCTGTCAAAACACTGACTCAAGGTGGGTCTATGTTCGACACATAAACAAAACTCAATAACTGTTATTTGATAAATATTAATAAATAAATAACACCACAATATTATTGTCACACAATGCGTTTTTTTTAAATACTATACTTACTGAGACAAAAAGCTAAAAAGCCAAAAAGTAAATAAGTGAAATCGAATGTATTTTTAATTTGTTGCAACCATCCCCTAATCATGTTGCAGCTGTACCCACGGATGGGGTCAGTTGCAAAATCTGAGTTCTTCCTTTCAAAATAAAATATTGTGAACGATATGTCACATGCAATAATCTTTCAATGGTATACTTAGCAGACAGATTTAGACTTTAATATATAAGGATGTGGTTGGTCTGGTCCAAATCGTCTAAGAGGAATGCAAAAAGTGTTGCAACCATCAGCCAGCCTCCCCTACTGTCACAAAACAGATTAGTTAATATTGTTGTATTATGCATTGATTTTTTTTTTAATATATATTCACTTCATTTTTCATTTTTGGTATCTGTTTACAAAATAATATTTATAATATAATATATATCTGCAGATGAGTGATTGCTGAATGAATTGAATTACACCATTTTCAAACATAATTGCTTGGTGGAAGACCTCATTACTGCCATAACAGATCATTCATTCCTACCCTGTGTGATAAATGCTTGGTGTATATGCTGGTTCACTAACTTGAATAACATTATTGAGGTTATTTACTGCACAGTTTATAAGTAAATATGTATAAAAATATGAATACGAGTGTCTACATTTTTGTGTGATGTTTTAATCTTTTGTCTGTTTGTAGTAGCGATGATAGATGGGGACAGTTGGCTTTCAGGCCCTCTCCCACCATCAGGCTACATAGCTGGCAGCTATAATACCCTGCTGTGCTTATCAAATGCCAAGATGACACATTTAATTAAAGACCCTTACACTCTTTATTCAGCTCTGCCCTGTGTCTGGTGCCGTTCATGCACTGCGAGGGTTTACAGAATCACTCTGTGGCGGGGTCTGATAAAGTCATTAGGCTTCCACACTAATAATAGGAAATGGGCAGAGATGTCCCTTTGTTAGCCAGTAGATAGGGACCACTGCTAGCATGTAACACGAGAGGATGAATGCTTATGGAAATGAGAGGGGAACATGTAATGGAGGATCGCTAATCTAGGATGATTGGAACTACAGAGGGAACGGTAATATAAAAAAAGCACATAGGATTAATGGCACACAAAACGACTGAGTTGAAATTTAATCAGGGAGGAAATGGATCCCTGGCTCTCTGGGATTGGCTTGTGAGGGAGCTCCAACTATAGATTACATAAATGAATCCGTGGAAACAACGCTGACAACCTTGGCTGTGCCATGGCAGTTATTTTTAACGTCTTCTCAACACGGGGGGGTTTGGGCTTTCCAGCCGATGAGGCGTGGTTGGATTGCCTGGGAGTGGACAGTGTGGAGCTTGCATGGTTCAGATCCATTCACAGCTCACGGTTCTCTGTCCTTTCTACCTCAGAGGACGGGCAAGCAAACCTCGCGTTTAAAACAACCTCCTGAATTTCTCTGGGACAGAGAGCTTTGGTACATGCATGGTTTGAAATAACCAAAATCTCACCACGCACGCTAGCCTGCATTTTTTTCCCCCCTCTCCGTCATTGTGGTTCATTCGTTTGGCTCTCTCACCGTTTTATTTTCACTCCCTTGGCCATGATTACAGTGCGTAAATTTAAATAATTCAATTTGCAATGCCCAGCTACATAATCATATTCTTCCTACTCTGCCTTCTCCTCTTTTCACTGATGCTTCAACTCCCCAGGGGCAAATTTTCTCCTCTGTCTCGCTCTTTCACTTAAAAAAAAAAGATAGGCTGGTTTGTTAAAGGCACACAACTTTGATTTGATGATGATTACCCTCTTGTATTTCTCTTTGCTTGTATTAGCCGATGCAAACTTAATACTAGCTACTCCTCCCCCAGCTCTTCAATGAAGGGTTATTAATTACCCCAGCCCACTTGTCACCATTTGTCGGTTAAGTGGCCATACTCATTTCTAATCAAAGCCACTTTTACTCTGCCAAAATAGACTTTTGATTCTTCGTTCATACTCGGCTATACGTTACAATACATGTTCCCAATGACAAGCCTGCTTATGACGGGCTACTGTCTGTGCTCGCAGTGTAATTTTATATTTTAAATTAGGACTATAGAGACAAAGAAAAAGAAATGATACAGGTTACCATAGATCTGTCAAATCAAACAGTTTCCAGGTTTGGAAAAGTGAAGTCAGTGTGTGAAGTGCCTTAAACCTGCATGTTTTTTCTAATGGGCAGCAGGTAAGCCCGATTTCTGACTTGATTTAAGACCTTAGTAATCACTTTCCTAATGTGTTTATGGTCTCAATCACTAGTTTCAAGTGAAGTGTTCTTCAGTACAATTTTCAGAAGATCCTTGTTATTAAGGACACCAGTGGCCGTTAAGTGAACTGCAGTCAGCTTACTGTTGCACACACTCTCTGTGTACCAGTTACCGTCTTGAGCATCAATTGATCAGTATCATGTTAACTCCATTTCTAAACTAATGTTGTTAGCTCACACACTGTTGGCTCTGTAGTGGAGCATAAATGCCACATGTTTTGGATTTTCCTGAAATGGTTCACACATCAGCACTATAAAGCGACTAATACATGTAAATTGCTTAAAAACCATTAGATTTTCTAAAGTGAACAAGTAAACAACAAAGTCACTTCATTTCACCCCTCTTATTTTGTACCACCGATTAGTTGTTTCCTGAAAGGCAGGGGGTCTTCAACCTTTTTTCTGCCCATGGACCCCTTATAGCTAATAAAGAGACAGAGCAGGGACCCCCTCCTGATGTTAGCTGCTTTGGCCTCACCCTCTGCACTTCAGCTAGTGTTTTCTGAGGTGGAGAATATGTCATAGTCTCTTGCTTGTGAAGTTACAAAACGATCCATGATGGCTCACAAGCTGTGCAATTGGGATAATAAGACACCTAAATGGCCAATTTCTTTCATGTAGTTAACTAGTTTGCTGTAATGGATAGGTACTGCACAGTGATTTAGTAGGTTAGCAA
>JAJHUR010137472.1:0-35890 GCA_027495735.1 Lutjanus campechanus | reverse complement strand
CAAACAAAAAAGCAACAACAGGGAAATCTGGTTGGCGACGCCTGGAAACAGCCAAACAGGTCAGTACTAATGTTCTGCACAATGAGTGTACGTCAAAGACATTTAGGTAACACTTTCTATGACAGTCATGTCTATAAGGCGTTATAGGCACATTCATAAGTACTTCATAAGAATTCATAAAGCTCTCTATTTTAACAGTTTAATGTAAAGTTTATAAAAAGTAAAGTAAAGTAAAAGTAAAAGTTTCTGAATGCAGTAATGTCTTATAAACGTTAATAATACGCTATAGCATGATCTTGTGACTTTGTGTTTTAGTGAAAGCACTAAATCAGGTCACTATTTGCAATTGTATGTTGTTATAACACATTTATGATGAGTTATAAGCAGAATCTGCTGGCTGCAAGAGTAAACATTTATGAACAGTTTTATAAAGCTTTATAAGTACATAATAATGTCTTATGAATGTGCTTATAATGGATTATAAACCTGACAACAGAAAATGTTAAACCATATGTGTTTCTGATATACACTCAGGGTGTGTGTGCTCTGGGGTAATGTGATTTCATTAAAAACTTTTCTAAGACATCAGAGTAAGTCAGTGGATAATGTGGTGCTCATAAGCTTTACAGTAATTCATATAAAAATAAAAGAAATTAAATATATTTGTTATATTCAAATGTGGAAAGTGAACTTGTGTGTTTGGAGAAGAGAATTATTAGATCAGCCAGAAGCTTTTGTAGAAATATTTAGAAATACTTGACTAATAAGTTAGAATAAATGATTATATAATCATTTTCAAAGTTGATTTTATATCATTTAAACTGTTTGTGTATGAATGAGTTAGTTGATTAATGACAATTAGCTGTGTATTCACTTACTTTGTAGTTAGATATAAAATGGACAGTAACATCTGGAAACATCTGGTCCACTATAAACAAATGCTTGTCAAAATGATGCTATGCCGCATGTCACTACAACTTATTTAAGACTACTTCAGAGTGTCGATACAACAAAAACAACGTAAGCTTCAACATCACCGCACTGTTTAAGAATCCTTTCACATGTTTGGTGCTGTGACGTCATTCATTCACTAACAAATAAAAAGTTGTTCACATCCTCACTTTTTGTAAGACTTTTTAAAGATTTCATCTAATGTTTTAAAAGACGTATGTAGTTGTTTCACACAACACACAAACTCTCATTCACGGTTAATGCTTTCACTCACTGAAACACACTTTCATCACAACACTGAAGAACCTGTCCACATTCATGACAACAACAGAACTCTCACTCCTCGTTTAGAAACAATCGCTCGATGTTAAACTGGAAACTTGTCGGACAAGAATCACACAAGTCATCCTTTTCCACATGATTGGCACATAAAAATACACATCATAAAAACAAACATATAAAAAGCTATATCAAAGCTAAAGGTGCAATAAAAAAATCACACCAAATAAAAAGAAATTAAATGGAACAAAAAGCCAACATAGGGAAAGTGTGTTTTTCTCTGCATTTTTGACCACTGGGCTCTTTTTGCTCAAACAGTATTTTTGTTTGAGAGCAGCTGCTGTCGTTTTTAACATGGGGCAGGGATGTGGTGTGAGACGACACAATGAGACGAAACCCCTGGGCATGTGGGCATCCTGTTGCCAAGGCAGTTTGGAGGAGAACAGAGATAGATAGAGAAAGATAGAGTAGCTATGCTTCCATTCAGAAGAGAAAATAAATGCTATACAAAAAAACATGAGAAGCTGGAAAACAGAAATTGCACAATTTGAATCTTCATCAACTTGGCTAAAGCGAACAAACTTGTGTTTGAAATGTAAGAAAGTAAAAACCCTGTTCTTAAATGTTTGCTAATGTTAGCCAAATGTGACAGTCCCTTTGAGACAAAACACAAGACTCATTTCATTTTTACACCAAAAATAGCATGCATATGCAGCTATCCAAGTTTTACACCTTTCCCACTGCCAGTATATGAGTTTGGCTTTCTGTTGTTTTGTTTTTTTAATGATGTGTCGTGTTCAACATCGCAAATGTACCGATGTTATATTCTCTTTCAAACCCAACACTAACTAATTTGGAACAATGTTCAAGCGCTGCTTCAACGGAGATGGATGGAATTTGTGGCCTTTATAGCATTGCATTGAAAAAGGGTAAAAAAAATAGAATGGCCACACAACTGTCATGATGTCAGCCAGTTTATTTGTAGCGATAGACCGATTAATCGCTTGGCCGATTATCTGGCATTAGCTGATGCCTTCGCTCATGAAGCCAATAAATTAAAACATCTGCAGACACATCTGCAGGCAGCCTTGTCAGTGTGGATGCTGTGGAGCAATGTTAGTGCTCTCCCTCCTGATATATATTATGTATACATGTATTAATGTATAGAATAATGCAGCTGAATGATGTCACTTCTGACACACTGTACCGTACTCACCAGTCAATTATTATTGATTGAACTGTGCATGAAATAATCATAATTATACATGACTTGTCTTTGTTTTTTTAATGTAAATATCAGCATCTGCCACTGAAAAACCCACGTCGTTCAACCACTAGTTTTTGTCCAGTGTAAAAGGGGCTTAAGATCCTACAGCCACGCTGGCCAACGTATGAGGCTGTACTGAGCTACATGCTAATGTCAGCATGCTAACAGGCTCACACTCGCATGCCAATATTTGCTAATTAGCACTAAACACAAAGCACTGCTGAGAGTAATGTGGGAATGACGTCAGTTTCATGGTTATTTGGGAACAAATCAAAGTATTAGCCAACTTAAAATTGTGCCCTTGTGATGAAAACTGGCTGGAAAAGGGTGGGACAGACATTTTAACATTTTAAATATTCATTTGGAACTGTAATGCAGCGAATCTGAACCATTTATAAAGCCAATTATGTCAAGGAACAGAAAGGACATTTCTTTGCTATGCAGAACATTCTGTAATAAAAGCCTTCCTCTTCTGATGAGCATAAAAATGATGCATTTTCTGTTCAGCTTGTCCATTATAACTTGCCAAAAAAAAAAAAGTTGGATGGAAACACAGCTAGTGAAAGAGAAAGAGTCTTAAAAGAAAGTAAAGAGAGAAAGAGAGAGATGGACAGGAAGAAAAGGGAGACAGATCAGGCCTGAGAGCAGTGCAGACAGACAGGGTGAAGTGACAAATGGAGATACAGGCCGGCAGACACTCACCCCCGACAGACAGACAGGCAGACAGACAGACAGACGGATGGGTAGAAGAGGTAGTGCAGGGCCACTATATGCATGCACTTGACTGAGGCTACACTCATGCAAAAAGGTTAATACAAACACCAGAATACAGTACGGTACAGTACGGCACGGTACGGTACGGTACAGAAGGGCTACCAGGACCTGCACTGCTGCTACCTGACACACATGCCAGGAGAGAAGAGAGACAGAAAGAGTAGAGAGTATTACAAGCTTCATATTGAAACTGTGTATATAAAAGTATCAACAGTAAAAATCCTTGTTAGCGTTTACTGTAAACAATGAGTGAGTTGGAGAGAGATAGAGAGAAAGAGAAGATAGAGAAAGAAGAAGTTAGAGATGTCCAGTTATTTACAGAAAAGGTTCTTTTAAGATCAAGTGATTCCCTTGTTTTGTCTGGAGACATTCTCTTTACAATGTTTCCCAAAGAGCTGTCCTTCATTTCTTCTTTCCTTCCTTTCTTCAGTGCTTCTTTTCTTCCCAACTTGAATTCAGACTCTCCAAATTCTCTCAGAATCCCGTCCAGGTTTCCCAGGCGAAAAAATTAAAATTCCAGACATTAACAGGAATGCTTGACAGTGGAAGTAAACAGACTCTCATTGGCTTTTCCTGTCCTCAAAAGCGACACTCTCCCGGCCCGACATGCAGCTTCCTGAACACGAGAAAGACCACCGTGATCCACGACGGCAAGGCATGGAGAGCGGCTTTAGGGAAGTGGAAGTATTTTGCGCGTTAAGTTTGGCTAACTCCTGACTCCGAAACCGATCTCCTCCTGGCTCCTCATATCTGGGTTTGGAGGGGTTGGACCGGCGGCGTGTAGGGAGGCGGCGCTGGCGACGGCTTGATCCCGCGGGTCCTCATGTAGGAAAGGAACTGGTCTGGGATCTCGGCCAAGACGTCTTTGGCAAGCCGGGCCATGCTCAGGATGTGGTTGCCCGTCCGGTCGATGTAGTCCCTGAATGGGACAAACTGTGAGGGAAGAGAGGCAATAAAATGAGTTATAGTGATATTTAAAACAGTGTAGTCACATTATTCTGGTCTGGTATGTTACTTGAGCGCTAGTACAAGCATCTAATGGTCTGTGAATTAAAATATACATGTTCTACCTTGTTTGAATTGTGCTCATAAATATCCTACAATTCAGAACCAAGCTGAAGTTATTCCAACTGTTTCAAGTACATAAGTTATCTGACCATCAAAAAACATCAAAAATCGTCCCACCATGAGTTGAAATACAGCCAAATGCAGGTTTAAACAGCCTTTTTGAAATGTCAGAAATGGATTCAGCATCCTCAATAACCCCCCAAACCACTCCACAATTGTCCAAATCAACGATGTAACAGCTGAAATAGTGCCCATATAGGTGATTATGCTAATAATGTTAATTATGCTAACTGCCTAGCATGGGCAAGTGAGCATCCAACAGTTTCTGAATGTTGGGGATCCATAATGACCTGGCCAGAAGACTACAATGTACACGTGCCTTAAACCTGCATTCTTTCTAATGGCCAGCAGGGGGCAACTGCACTGGTTACACAAGGAGGTCTGATTGCATGTAGTCTGATGGCAAAACGAGTCTATTTCTCACTTGATTTATTACCTCAGTAAACGGCTTCCTAATGAGTCACCATCAGCTCTGCGTTCTTGTTGGTACTGCGCATGCTCATGGGGTCCCCATAATGCCAAATTCAAAGTTTCAAAACAGTGGTCCACAAACCAATGGTTGACATCACAGAGGGTTCACGTATGAGAGATAGGGAAGAAGGAAACAGGAACTGACTGTTCCCCCAATCCCCTCCTCCTAACAGCAATTATCCAATCATAACTTTCTCACATGTTGAAGCAGTGCTCACAGAGTCGTAGTGAGATAGGTGGTATCTTTTTTCTAATCACCGTTCCAAGAGCAAAAACACAAGAGCAAATGTGCAAGGAGTGAATTAAACAGTGTGTTTATCTGCTTTAACATGAGCTGCAAATATCTGCATGTCTGGCTAACTAGCTTACTACCTACAACAGTGACCTTGGAAGGACATCTCATTTCTCCAGGGAAAAAGCCATTTAATAAAATCCTTGCTTGAGAGCAGTTATTTTATAGCAGCGTTGATTTAATATGATTGTTTGTTAGAACCTGTCGCTGTATTTCATGATCTCTGTTAGCTGAGCATAACAGTGCTAATGACAACCTACATAAGTGCTTTTAATTTAATTCACAATGTGGCATAATGTGACAGAAAGTCATACTTCTTTTATTTAACACATTAACACATACATATATAAAATAAGGAGTCACAGATACATTACATTATATGACAACATGTAATAAAGCAAATTAGTGCTGAACGCAAGTGAACTTTCTTGTTGACATAATAATTTGACAAGTGGCTGTTTGCACTTATAATGATTATAGCAGTTGCATTGGATGCAAATCACATTTAACGATCAAAACATAAGTATCATATCAAGGTGAAATGTCATTTAAGAATGCAGTTAAAACAGCACCTTACAAGGCGTGAAACAAACAGTAGAGAGTAGAAAGATTGATGCCGCATTTGATTATAGCTGCAATCATTAGTCAGTTAATCAATTAGTTGTCAACCAAGCAATTAATTTCCAACTACTTTGATCATCAATGAATCACTTTGACTCTTTTTTTTTAAGACAATGTGTCCAAAATCTCTGATTTCAGCTCCTCAGATGTGGATATTTTCTGGTTTGAAAATGGATCATCAACCGCTGAAGTTTCTGGCTTTTTGGTCCATATAGCTTATTTGCATAATGTATGTAGACATCAAGTGCATATTTAAGTCCTTCTTCACAAAGTTCTCATTTTAAATGGAGTTAGCTGGAGACACTTAGAAGTCAGCTGCCTTGTCAATCAACTCATGGAGCTAACATTGTCTTAATTAGCTAGCTAACTACAGCGGATAACATCAGTTCGAGACAGTTGTTATTTCAGCCACAAGATTGCTTTTGTCTACCTCTGTCTGACATCAAGGGCCCTTTGTTTTGAACATGACTAGAAATTTTCAGTGGTAAATCTGCCGCCGTTATCACTGTAAACTGCACAGGTACTGTGTAAGGAGACAGAGACAGATGGTTTAGTAAAGAGGAGGAAAATGAGGAAAGAGATGAAGATTGCAAAAAAAAAAAGAGCAGGTGGAATGAAAAGACAAAGAACAGAGGTGAGAAATAAGATTAAGAGCAGAGGAAAGAGGGTAAAATTTATGAGGGGGAAAAAGTGGGAAGAGAATGTGAATTACAGGACATAATTATTTATTTCAAGTTTCTATGTTCGATATTTAACGCAGAAAAAGCTCATAAAATACAATCATCTCTCCTGCCTGGATTGACACTGCTACAGAGATGAGAGTCTACACTAATTAAGACGCTGCAGATCTGAGATGAAACTCTGGTTGTCTGGTGAACAGGAGGTGGTGGACGTGAAAACTCTCTCCTAAACAGCACCTGGAGAAAAATCTGATTCCTAAGGTCACCGAGATAAGCAGCTAATGTGGATATAAAGAATGAGCAAATAGTGATGTCATGCTCTTACTGAATTAGGCATTAAAGCTCACTGGCACCATTTGGGGCTGCTGGTGTGTGAAATTGAGCGGCTATGAGCTTTAAGACAGAGAGGGGAGATGGGCACAGAGCCAGCAGCTACATTCCAGGACCTAGTTAGAAATGTCTGGGATTACAGGGATCCAATATTAGGCTGAAAACATGCAGGTTCACATAAGGGGATCAGCACTGCTAATTCTCACAATAGAAAATTCAAGCGCCCGTAGCCTATCACAGAATGCGCCTAACGTGCACATCCCTTCTTATCTGTTTGATAACCAGGTGAACAGTTTCTAAATCAATTTTCCTATCCTAACTTAAGATAGGAAAAGTGTCTTACACAAGCATCTTAACTTCTAAAGTTCTTGAATTAACTCTATCTTTAGAATAACTGTTTAATTGTCCTAACTTTTGCTTTTCTACCTGTAGTATAACATAGTAGCTAACTTACTAACTAGCTAACAGTAGCTAATGGTTGTGTTAACTAACAGTAGTCATTTTTTCTCAATTTTTTCCTATGTTTCAATAGATGTTTCATTATGTTTCAATGAGAAGAGTAGTGTTAGCTGCTTGGTAAAAGACAAAGAGTTGATAAGCGATGCTGAATTGAGTATTTAGGATTTCCTAACCTGAGATTAGACAGGATGAAATAAGATATGGTAGAAAGACAGAAATACAGAATACCATCTTAGACTCTTCCTATCTTAAGACATTAAATCCTGCCTGGAAAAAAATTTCTACAGTAGTCAAAAGCAAGAGGCAAATATTTTTTTGATCCCATTTGAATCCTGCAATGAACCACACATATGATGTTTTTCAATTTAAAGTATAACATTGCAAGTAATTAAAGTTGAAGCTTCTTTCCTTGCAACATTATTTAAGTGTAAGATATGATGACTGGTCCTTTTATCAGCCAGGAAGTGAAAGAACAAGCATGTTTCCCGGTACGAAAACACACAGGTATCATAGCTTAAGCAGCTCTGGGTAACATCTTTTAAATTGATAAACATCATATTACCATTAACTAACCATAGGCCTACTGTACATATTTTTTCAGAAACAAGGTCCCAAGTTGGTCCAGTGGAAGGACTTTGATTCTTTATACTTAGAGATGCACCAATCTGACTTTTTCTCCCCTGATTCCACCTCAAATATCTCAACTAAGGGCAGCGAATCCTGATCCAATACCAGTGGTCTCTTCCTCGCAAATCTAAAAGCTGTATACCACACTGTGTGGGATTCACTGGCACGTTTTTATGCAAGAAAACATAGCCTGAGATTGCTGTGGCTTTTTATGGTGACTTGATGTATTTTATTTGTTTACAGACTGACTTGACTAAATACTATTGTATTGTAGTAGTGCACACTGTCATCTTGTGAACTGAGGGTCATTTACAGATATTACGGGTATGCTCACTTTAGGTTTGACCTCCAATTAAAGGTGTTTTAGATAATGTGGCTTAATGTCTTCACGTCTCTACAACCTGATTGTCTGACTGCTGTCGATGGCTGTGTCACTGTTTTTCCCAGATCTCAGCGATTAACTGTGAATGCAATGTTATCACAGTCGATAGAAATGATGGCCAAAAACTTTACGCAAATATAAAGTAAATTATCAATCTTTGTTGGGGCATGACTGGTTGAATGCAGCAATCAGAAGTCAACAGAGTTTCATGAAAGAATAAATTTCCACTTCACTTCAAAACAGGCACTGAACTGAGGTTGCATTCCCATCCAGACGAACTTAAAATAAGTTATTAAATGTTTTGTTAAGGGACGTTTAGACACATGTTGACTTCTTTAACTATCCATCCACCCTTTGTCTGTGACTCATTATTTACATCTCAACACAGCTCAATATTGCTCATCTAAATGAGGACAGATATGAGGATGTCTCCGTTTCATTTACTTAATGAGCTGTTGTCACCTACAATCACACGATCATATGAGCGGCCAATTTGTGCTGGAAACCCTCGCTGCAGAAAGTAAACCTCACCATGGGGTTATTAGCCTGCTGATAATGAGAGCCTGTAGGCAGAACTGCTGTAATGCTCCTGTACTGAAACTTAGTTTTACACCATCTCTGGTTCTTTTCTATGTGTGTATGTGTGAGAGAGAGTGTGTGTGTGTGTGTGTGTGTGTGTGTGTGTGTGTGTACTTCAGCTTGTTAAAAAGCCAACTAACAAGCGTGCCACCCTCGCCCACGTGGGCTGAGGGAGGGTGTGAGGGAGCAAGATATGACAGCGGCAGTATAAAGGTCATGGAAGAGAAAGAAACAAACACGTCTCACTCTGAATGTTTGCATTCTTTCTCTTTGTCTTGCCAGGCAGTGACACAAGTATGAAAAGTAAAAATAAAATAAATAAAAAAATCCCCCTCTGTTATGGCTAAATTGTAGCAGCTTGGTGAAAAAGCCCATTGTGCACTTCTCAGGTCCCGTCTGTGCGACTGACTGCAGACCCCGAGCTGCCCTGCAGGCTTTTTAACTTGTACATTAGTCCGGGGTTATAGCTGAGGGTCTCTGTTCAGCCACTTTAATGAGAATGCTGCAGAGAAGCAGAGATTTGGCAGACTCTTCACACATGCTGGGGAGCATGCCATTTTCTCTCTGTGTGTATGTGTGTGTCCATCTTGCCATCTGTGGTCGGGTGCACCCCGGGGTCGAGGTGACCAGGTGCCGGTCTGCATGGACAGAGTTGAACGACCTGGACGGGACTCAGGTGGTTTTAAACAACTCCCCCTTAACAAATCCTTCAGCACTTCCAAATAGATCCTCGGCAAAGTTGACACTTTTGCATGATTACATAAATTACATAAATAACCCCTAAACCTAAATTATTGCCAGCAGTCTAATGACTGGTATTTCTACCACGGATGGATTTACAACCCAGGCAAAGTAGGCAACTGACATGATAAGAGACCTTCAGGCTGTACTACGAAGCTAGAGTAATGGTATATGAGGTATGTTGAATCCAATCTAAGTCCAAGTTTCAATGACATGAAGGTGGCTCTCTTTTAACCACACTAGATCACCATGGTAACTTATGCTGAACAAACAACCTGGTCCGCAGGAGGTTATGTTCAGAGTTTTAGATTAAATCAGCTGTAAAAAGCGCAGCTCTTTAACTACTTCTTTTCCTGATCATGTTCTTCATGAGAGCTATAGATTCTCAGCTGACACGACTTTGTTAAATGCTGAATTCTGATTGGTCAATTACAACATTCTAAGGTCTGTTATTTCTTTACAGCAGATCGTCATTATGTCTAACAGACCATGGCTTTGTAGAGCAGGATGTTGCTGTGCATGCACTTCTAATCATAGACTCTGCAGGAGCAACAAGATGATTTTTAAATCAATAAAGTCATTTTAAAATTAATATTTTGTGGCAAATTATTACCATGTAATAAGCAGGATAATGTACAGTGAGCAGGCCGGGGTTTATTTCACAAAAATGACCTGCACACTGTACATTATTCCTTACATGTGGAGTTGTACGTTTGTTAAGTCACCGAACAAAGCCATGTGATGTGATCACAGCAACGCAAACTGTATGTATCACGTTGCCACGGGAACCTACAGGACCTAGTGTTGCAGGAAAAAAAAGTTGCTTCAGGTCATATTCACACTAAATTTTACACAGCAAATCACCCACACGCTACAAGAATGATGACACAAATACAGACCACTTTGAATGATATTTTTATGATTGATCCTGATTTGCTGCCAAGTTCAATTTGCAAACATAAATTAGAAAACTGATTAGTATATTGGTATTCATCACGGACGATATTCAATTAAATAAATCATTTCACTTTGATTTGTGATTTTCACATAACCTTTGGTATCATGCTTAAGATGTATCAAGTTTAATGAGCGGTTATCATGTTAGAAATAAACAACAGGCACTGAGACTGCATTGAGTCGATTAGTAATTTTCTGCCAGCATTCCTCTCTTGCTTTATTTCAGCAACAGTTTTGCTTTTTTCTGTAAAAGAAACCTGTTCCTCTTGACTGAAGCAGGCAGCATGTGATCGGTCTATTTTGTGCAGAAAACAAGTCTCAAATGACGCACCAAACACCCCCCTTTTATGGGAGCAGAGCCTGAAGAAGAAGCCTGACTCAAGTACTCTGACAAAAATATTAATCACATTTACTCTCTCAAGAGGCATGATCAAAACATACATTTTGCTAGTGATAAAAAAAAAAAAGTATACATCCCTGGGTGACCAAGTGGCAGAGCTCATTTGTAATCTCGGACATGGTTTCATTTTTCATTAGTGTGAAAGCAGTGCGGACTTTGAGGGAAAGAAAGGAGCGTGTACCTGAACAATGTCTCTCTCAGCGTATCTTCCTCTGGATGAGATTCTGACTTCGTCGCCGTCCAACTCAATCATGGCTGCAGCGAATACAAGCAAAACAAAACACACACATGTATTATTTCATATGAATACAAAACCAGCAAGACACTGTGCTCAAGCAAGATAGGAAACTCTGAAATAGAGGTCCTATTCCCCTGATTCTATGGAGTAGAAAGTTTCTTACATATAAATATCACAACTTTGACAGGTTGTTGTTGACTTACCGTCAAATTCTGCGGGTCCCACCCCCACGATGATGATTGACATCGGCAGACAGGAGGCCTGAGGGAGAGAAGAACGACGAATATTTGATACATTTCCAATATTTGAAAACATTTCTGTGGAAAACTGTTTCAGGGTAAAGATGAACTGCAGGTTAACATTTACAGCCTCCATCTTCATCAGCAGTAAACAAAGCATAAGGTGTCATGTTCACATCTTGCCAACATGCATGCCTTACACAGTATGTGTAAACGTGTGAGTGAATCTCGTGTGTGTTTTCTCCAGCACCTCCTGAAGCGCTCGCTGCGTGGGTTGAGACATCACGGTGAATAATATTAGAGAGAAGAGAATCAACAACATGGCCTGAGCTCCCTGACAGCTTACAAATGACATGTGTTTATGTGTGTGGATACGTGTGTAAGTGCCACAGAGCGTGTGTATTAGAAGTAGAGGGCCAGTAGTGTGTGTGTGTTCAGTGTGCGTTGAGTAATGGGTTGACCTCAGGCAGCAGAGCAATAGATGATCTTATCGAAATATCTCGTTTATTTTTTGCCCCCCTCAGTAAAGGTCTTCCTTCCGTTTTTTTTCTCCTTTACATCTCTACTGCTCTTTGCTCTCCTTCTTTTTCCGCTCCCTCATCTCTGCCACCTCATTTTATCACGCCGCCTCGTCTTCCTTTTCTCCTTAACGTTTCGCTCCTCTCAACCTCTCCACTTTCAAAGGTCTGAGATGGATCGCCGCCTTCACAAAAATGGCCGCTGTTCACTGTTCTTTTTTGTTTGCATTCTACGTCGCACACCGGCTGGCTTCCCTCTGGAGCGCGCTCTGACTTGACAGTGATGGAGGGGACGGATGGAGGGGAAATAACATGCTGTCAAAAGTGAGGGTGGCGCCGCAAACACTGAAAAAAAATAACAAGAGTAAAGGCTTGCCAGTCACATCATATTTCTGTTGGCACTACAAGAAAGGATGGATGTCCAGAGATGAGTAAAAATATGTGTCAACACCAAACATTTGAACAATTTCAATTAGCGACTGCTAATGTTCAGAGGTGGAAAGAGAACACACCTCCTTTATTTGACTCAAAGTATAGATACAAAAAGGTAAAAGTCAAAAGTGTAAAATAAATACACAAGTTGAAAAATGTAGTTCAGGACAGCACTCAAGTAACTTCACTACTGTCCACACCTGCTTCTGTTTATGTAAGACTGTGAGACTCTGTACTGTGTGGATCAGGTAGATTTGCTTTATCCGTTTGTAAGACCAACACTAGGTGCCTTTTCTCTGTGTAATAAATCCATTGTCAATACATCTGGAGCTGACAGTGATCCGCCTCACAGCCTAATCAGGAAATACAGGCACAGCTGTTTTCCAGCTTTCATTCAAATACAGAACTTTGCTCTCAGGAGCAAAAAAAAACCAAAACAAAACAAAAAAACAGCAATGAAAATGAGAATTTAAGACACATTTTGCCCAGTTGTATTAAGTTATCAGGCAATGACAGTTCTGCTCATTTGGATACATGTTTTCATGTTTTATCTTCAAGCAGCTATGCATTATGAAAGACTACACACTGCCGCATAACTGTGACATTAATTACAAATGTCTTCCGTGGTGAATTCTTTTCTTTTTGGTGAAATGTCTGCATTTGATGAAGACCATTTTATTTTATAGCTTTGTTTTTTTTTGTTTTTTTTTACACCATTCATAGAATGGTGCAAACGTGTTTAGAGAACTGACTGGCATAAAAGTGGAAAATAAAACAAAACAAAACAAAACAAAGCCTTTCCTGACATCCAATTTGAGTAGAAAATTTAGCTTAACAATTCTCTGAACACAAACAGGCAGTGACAGTCTGTCTTTTAGAAACAATCTACATACCACATGTTCACACTAAATCAGCAGCTGTTTTAATGACTGCATTTCTCTCTTCATTCATTTGTCTGCTTGTTTTTAATGTTGCGACGTTTGCATCTGTCTTTTCACGTGTTATTGTTAATCTGTTGTGAAACACATTGTATTGAATCTTTTTGTATAAACTCTGCTAAATAAATAAAGATTTATCAGTTAGAGACTGAACTGTATTGTACTTTATCTTTACGTTTTAGGCTTGGAAATAACAATACTTGAGATAAGAGACACTTTATCACTCATGAATGAGCAAAGTGATTTGCTGACAGATGTTTTGGTGCAGACAGACTCAACAGTCCTTGTGAACAGGGCTCAAAATTAAGGACGTCCCTTTGATCTGGGTACAAAAACATAGCACCCAGGAGACAAAGAAAACTGTGTCTGGGACAATTTGGGGACAGTCAAGAAACTTATTACAAAGAAATGTCAGAGCAAATTTCCAAATAGATGTTATTTGGATAAAATTCCCACACACTGGGCACATCTAAATGGTTACTTTCTCACCTGAAAACTTGATGAAGACATATTAGTATAAATGACTGCTAACTCATTCAATCAAACGTGCGCCCGGGAACCTGTATAGCTAAACATCAGACTCAGCTCTGAATTATCACTTTCCCCATAAAACATCTGTGTAATATCATGTTATACAAAAATGTATTGATAATCATTAATGCTCTTTTGAAAAATATCCAGTTTTATATTTTGCTGCAACTTCATGCTGTTTTCAGCTCAGAGAATGTGAATCCATCAAGCTAGCAGCAGTGGACCTGAGGGCAGCCAACTCTGTATTTTTTTCCAATCTTTGAACCCATCTGGAACCCATGCATTCCCATATGCCTACAGATTCTGTTTTCATATACACATATCTGTTTATAGAGATTAGTATCTTCCCAACATATTGCATGTTGCACCCTTGGTAAGCAGAGTGAGGTATGTAACATTTAATTCTTTGTATAAGTGGTTAAGAAAACTGATCAGTGTGGATCAGATCCTGGCAGTGTGCTCTGAGCCTGAGCATGCAAACAAACACACGTCAAACCACCTGTTGAAACCTTGAGCTGCGTTTCCACCCAAAGTATCCAGAACTTTTAATCCCAGGATCTACTTTTCAAGGAACTAACAGGTACTTACAGGCCACTGTTGCATTTCTACCATAGTTTAAAGACAAAGATTTGGCAAATTAGTCCACAGATGTATGAAAAAGTGTTGGCTGTTTCTACATGTAATTTTTGCAACTATGCAACAATGATGATGATGCCATATTAAACTGCGGACAGAATACAACGCAGTAAGTACTTGACCAATTAGAAATGTGTCCCACCCAAACAGTTCCTCTACTTTTAGAAAATACTACCCCAAGCAGACACTTTTTGTGGGATAAGATAATGTCCCCAGAACTTAATTTTAGACCCTGGACTAGGGTCCTAGTCCCTGCAGAAAGTTCCTGTGGTGGAAACGCAGCTACATTCAACAATGCTATTAGCTTCCTGATTGCTCTATGTCAGTGAGCTTTCAGCTCCCAATAGCGTCAGGTGGGTGAACCCAAGTATACTGTCAAGTGCTGCCCTTACGTTGACAATAGACTCCTTGGTCTGGGCCATGTCTGAGATGACGCCGTCCGTGATGATGAGGAGCACAAAGTACTGGGAGCCATCCTTCACTGAAGCTGCATACCTAAAAAACAAACACACACACAAGACCATCTTTGTAGTCACTTCTGTTCTGCTATCCTCTTTGATTTAAAATGAATTCATTTCATGTAATGAATTCATTTTAAATAATAAATAATAAGCATCGTTCTGTGTGGTTTTAATTAAAGGACTTAGCTCGTCCTCAAATTAATTTGACTACATGAAAATAGTTTTTTGAAAATGATTTTTCTCATTGAATAAATGTCACTTACCTCCCACTCTGGAGGATCTTAATCTGTGGTACTTACTTACTTTCTGTACACATCTAGCTTTATGTCAATTCAATAGATCCTCAGCTCAATACGGCTTTCAATTTCTCCTGCAATGTCGAGAGTGACCTTTCACTCCCATGTGAGTCGTGAACTGACTGTTACTGATATTTACACACCAAGATTATTTCAGTCTCCTCGGCTTGTGCTATGCCTTTCGACGCCTTTATGCACCGGGAGGTTAGACCTAAGTGTACGTCTGCCCCCTCCCTCACTGGAGGTAGCTGATATTTAAGTGTCTTTCACTGTGGATGATCACAACACAAAGAAGGCAGAGAGAGATGGAGACATAGGGCAACAACTAAAGAGAAGCATAGACAGGAAGAGCAGGGGAGGAGAAGTTAAGTGAATAGTTAGTGAGCTGCATGTGGGAGGAAGGTAAGACATAGATGAGAAAAGGGGGTTGTTATTGAAATATGAGGGAGATCAACAAGCAGTACAGAGGAGGTGGAGGTGGGATGCAGGGACTGAGATGAGGGATGGTGGCAAGCAAGCTTGAAGATGACAAATAGGCACTGCAATTGCAGAAAGACACTACATGTATCTACAAAACCTTGTTTTAAAAGTTTTTAATGAGGTTTAGTAGGAAGAGTTTGTAGAATATGTCATCGTCTGGTACTCATCAAACTAGGATGAACTGATTCTTACAACTAACTAACTGGACATGAGTGGTGCCTAAACTGGAAATGTGAAGAACTAACTGGAAGCTGTTAATTTAAGACTGAAATTGATATGGATTGATAAAATGTTGCTATATGTATTATTTATTAGAAAAACTGTTAACATAACAGCCTCAGATTAATTTTTTGATCACAAGAGCAAGATAATGAATAAACTTTAGTACATTACCTATACCAGGTTCTTGTTTAAGCTGAGTACTTGCTCAGCCCTATAAGCTAACATCTCCTGGCTGTTCCTTCATATATCTCCCCAAGAAAACCTACTAACTAGAGGGGTAACGATTCACTCGAAATCCGATGCATCGGACCTTAATGTGTTAGATATGAGTGCATCGGTTCGGACGGCCTTGTATTGGTAAAAAGCTGAACATGAATCGGACAAAAATCGATTCAGCTCTAGCGTATCGATACATCTCATAAGGACGCGCAAATGTTTAATTTTTGGCATCAATGAAGTGCCGTTTTAACTTTCCTCCGTTTTCTCTCTCCTCCTGCCTCTGCCTGCACCGCTCTGGCTGAACGCTTGCTGCCGCTCCCTCCCCCCTCCCCCCTCTCCTGTGTCTCCTCTTCATCTGCTCAAAACAGACCGCGCTGAAAACAGTGACAGAAACATTGTACCGCGTCGCACCACCAAACTTTCAGAACGCGCAGGTGTAGAATAAGTTTGTGTTTTATAAGAAAGATGAGAGACACTGCTGCAGATCATTTATGTAAAACGTGTCTGACAGCAGAGAACAGAGACACGAGTCTGACCCACAGAGACGTCATGTCACTGAGAGAGCAGGTAACACAGAGCATCACTGTTCAAACACACTGATCAAAACCACAGCACTCTTCATATGAAGCAGAGCAGCACATCATCTTACTGCAAATATACTAATATTTTAAACAGTTTCAAGTTTGTTCAGATTCTCATTTAGGCTACAGTATCTCATTTACACATGAGACTCATAAGATGTTAACACCACTGTAACGTCTTCTTCTCTCTGTCTCTACTGTTACTATATTTAGTAAAAATATCTGGATGTCTTTTTGCAACTAATAGCACTCTACAAATGTAGCATTAATAGAATCAAAATGTAAAGATTCACACATTGCATTTTCTTGTATTGCATCATATCAAATCGTATCGTGACAGAGCTGAATCGTATCGAACCGAATCGTTGGTCATTTAAAAATTTCTAAGATATATTGTATCGTTGAACATGTATCGAGATACGTATCCAATCGGTCTCAGTCAGTGAGATACACACCCCTACTACTAACTATATAGTTCTGTTAGTGTTTAGATAAAACAAATAACAATGTTAATTTGTGAGCTTTAGAGATGCTGGTGGTGTTTATGATCTTGAGCCAGTGTCAAGCTAACTTCTTTTAATGCAAACTTACACTATGTCAATTGCCTCCTGGTTTCAGCTCCATATTTAACGTACAGGCATGACAGTGATGGTGATTAGTTAGCAGTTACTGATTAGCTTGGGGTTTGATGGAAAGAACACGAGTCAGGAAAGAGGAGTAAAAGGTATTCAGGTGACGTTACAGGCTAAATAAAAGTGAACTGCTGCCTCTGTTGTACTGCTTGTTTCACCATGTCTTTTCAGAGCGCCATTTGCCTCTTCATGTGTAACTATGCAATTAAAATTCAGTAAATTATCTTCTAAATATGTGAAGTAACCTGATGAGGGGCTTCACTTGAGCACGTCTTGTTAATTACACACTTGCATGAATAGTTCCTTAATGTCTTTTTTTATTCAAGAACTTTGTCTGGATCACGTGTCTGTGTAGCTTTCCTGCCGCATAAATTATGTACTCATCTACAGTACACAGAGACACAAACAAACATGCAATCAGCTGTCAGGTACTTTCTCTGTTTGTGTCTGTTTTTTTTTCTCTCTCTCTCCTGAACTCTTGTTAGCTACCTGGCAACACTCGCTGCACTGAGCTTATTACAGAAAACCTGAGAACACATGCTGAGTGTCAATCGCAGAGTGAAATGTACTCTGTGTTCTTTCACGTGCACTCAAATGAGTTGAAGTTCATTATGTAAGCAGCGATAGCAAATATGGGAGTGTAAAACAATGTGCATGTGGTATAATGAAAAAAAGAAGAAGACTGTGGAAAAATAAATCAGATGATGTAATGTAATTGAGGGATAATTTTGACATTAACACCTATAAATGTGTATATGCAGTACCTGGCCACATGGTTGATGACAGGCGAGAAGTTGGTGGGTCCGTAGAGCTGAACTGACTTCAGACTCTGGTAGTAGGCTTCCATCACACCGTCAATACCAGCACAGTACGGGTTCTGAGGGTTCCCATTCTACATTAAAGAAAAGAGACGAGAGGACCATCATTAACCTGATTCATTTCATATGCATTGATGAGAAAGGAACAAACAGGTACAGCCCCAGAGGCAGCAGGTCTACCAGTGTAGGAAGCTAAGCACTGTACTGATGTGGGTGGGGACAGCAGCAAAATCGGTTAGTTTGTTTGTGTTACTCTGTGACTTTGGTGTTTTAATGGGTGACTTCTGATTCACCTAAGTCAAACATAACACAAACAATCCAACAGATTGAGGCAACGGTAGACCAGCAATTCTTCCTCCAAACTGGGGGCGTGCTGACTGTCATCTAATGTAGGTAATGCACTGGCTATGGATTAGTACCTCGTACAACCCCACATGAATTATCTGAATTATCCCTTTAAGGATGATTAAATAATGACTTAAACTAAAAGCACTTTTTATATAGTTATAAAGATATAATTTTGCTCATGCATGCTTGGGTGCCATGATCCGATGAGTTCAAAAATGTTGCTGGCTTTGATTAGTGAGTGTTTGAGTTCGAGTCCCCCATTATCCCTTTGAGGGCAAATGGGTGGTTAAAAAACCCCATACAGGAAGCAGCTCCACGTTTTACCCGCCCTCGATCCCCAACCCCTCTTGTTCGTACCAAGGCAAACTCGTGAGAGATCCGTCCATCCGGTGGCAGCTTGGCTCCGAAGCCCAGCGCGGGAAACATCTTATCGCTGTCGTAGTCCTGGATGATTTCTCCTACTGCCTTCAGGGCCATGGCGTAGGCATTCAGCTGGTAGGGGCTCATGTAGTGGAGTGAGGTGGGCTGGGCGGGGTTACCTGATTGTGATAGAGGAAACACAAACAGTCAGAGGAAACTCTGTGGGCACAATAATGAGCTAGGACAACGGAAGACGTGATGTAGTCACAGCAACAAAGTGACGCTTCAGGCGTTCTAAAATTAGGTGGCAGGTTGTACGATTTTTATTTTCCTGTTTTAAATTTACTCTTTCTTTTACTTTCTTGACCTCATTTAAAAAGTAAAGTTATGCCTTTTATCCTGAAAACAAAAGCCCACTGCTCTAAAAAAAACCAAACACTCTAGAGTCAGTTTCTCCTTTACATGTTAAGTTTTTGTTATTGCTTCTTTCTGTACCAGAGGGACATTGTGGTTGACTCACCATGTATCTCATTACCTGCATTAGAGCTGCAACAATTAGTCGATTAATCGATTAATTGTCAACTATTAAATTAATCTCCAACTATTTTGATAATTGATTAATTGCAGAAAAAAATAATCCAAATTCTCAGATTTTAGCTTTTAAAATGTATTTTAAAAGCTAATATTTTCTGGTTTCTTCACTCCTTTTTGACAGTAAAGTGAATATCTTTGGGTTGTGGACCAAACAAGATATTTGAGGACACCATTTTGGACTTTGGGACACAGTGATCAATATTTTTCCCAACTTTCTGACAATTAATGGATCAAACAACAAACTCAATAATTGAGAAAATGTCAGATGAAAAGAATAGTTAGTTGCAGACCTAATGTTATGAGAATGTGATAAGAGTTTCCCTCCTTGGATCAAAACACAAACACAAACTGCCTTTAATAAATGGTTTTGGAAATGTTCATGAAAACAGGTTTCATCTTTGGTAAAAACTGCGGTCTGTGGGAAATTACTTAGTTGAAATTTGCCCAACAGGTTCAATTAAATACAATCAAATCTCAAACCTGTAAAGTGATTAAATCAAAAATTGTGAAATTAAAAAGCCAAGAATATCGTTTTTGTAAATATCCTTTTAACTCAGAGGGAAAAAAAAGATAATGGGGTAATTAAATACCCATCTGTGTTGTAAATAACATGAATTGTCAGAGGCTGTGTGGGCTTAATGGGAACCATGATCCCTACTTGAAAAGCCACTTGAACTTTAACTGATGTTTTTCAAATAGAGCAGCCTGCGATTCCACGAACAAGCAACAAATTGTTCTCTAGTGGTTCTATTAGTGATGTCGTGCATCAAGTAATTGAATTGGCTGCTAATTACCTTAATGTAATATTAATGTGAAATGTTTTTCTTTTTTGTCTTCCTGCACACGAGTCTCTTATTGGTATTCAAGCTGCATTTTAAATAAACTGCAGAACTCTACTAGTCATCATTCTCAATTGATATTTTACTGACAGCCGGACAAGATCAAGAACACCTCAACCTCCGACATCAGCACACTGGATTTGGCTTTATTGCCGCTGCTGCCTGTCCTATTAGCGCCCAGCTCAAGGGTAGATGGATAACACAGTCCTTAATCAGGGCCATCATAGCATGTTACTGCACTCAGCTTTAGTTGCCAGGTGTGATGGAGAGGGCTATTAGGAAACACTTGATTCCCCATCTGCATATATTTGAATAAATGCTCCCGAGGCATTCAGCACAATTGTGCTACTCCCTTTGTGAATGTGTGTGCGCATGCAAAGTGTGTGTGTGTGTGTATGTGTGTTAACTCACCATTGGAAGCTGTGAAATCAATGGCCACGGTGAAGTTAATCTGAGTCCTGAGAAGACAAAAGCAGAGAGATAATTCGTTAATCAACAACCATTTTCCACTCTTTGTTTCTCTTTTACATACATACACACACACATACACACACACCTGTGATCCAATGAGAATCAATCAGAAGAAATGAACTGCAGACATAATCAGGTTAGCGTGATCAATGTTTGAGAGTACAAACAGACTTCCTCCTGCCCTTTAGCTGTGACAGTGACAGGGAGACAGTAAGTTACTGGGCTTTCACACCAAACATCCAGACATAGCTTTGCTCAGAGGAAGGTTGTTGTGTTTGAATGGAGAACACGGCTACAGTCTCCTTAACAACTGCACTTGTAAAAGAAGCATGTGCCGCCCTGACTTTGCTCCCAAAATTCAGCTACATTCGGTCCGCTACAAGCTGCACGCGATGGCATTCTGGTCTGCAAAGACAAATCGGCAATTTGATTTTATTGTACTATAAACTGCATTCATCATGGAACTCATATTAATTGGCAAATAAACACTGCGTACAAAATCACTATGCACTACATATCCAAAACATGTACTGCTGTTCAACATAGCTGGTATAAATACACAGTAGCAGGCTAACATAGCACTAGACACAAAGCACAGCTAAGGCTGATGGGAATAGTTTTGGTCATAAACTAGATGAAAAGTGAGGGGAAGTTCTTACAGTTCATCCTGAGGGAAAAATTAATGTGTGTGTATCAAATTTCATCGAAACCCATCCAGAGACTTTCATTTAAAACCCAAAATATCCCCCTGATGGTGGCACTAGAGAAACGGTCAGCAGATCAGTATTTGTTATTTGGTGATCATCATCATCATGTCTGTACTAAATTTGCGTCAATTCGTCTTGTACCTGTACATGTTGAGATATTTAACTGGACAATGAGAAATTCTGACCACCTGGTAGTGCTACAGGAAAAGTCAGGGCTTCTCTAAAGTCACTAATAATTACCCTCTCTAACACTCACTATCGTCATCTAACAGTTATTGAGATATTTCAGTCTGGAGCCACAGGAAAACTCAGAAGCCACTAGTAAAGCCACTAGATAAAAGAATGTGGATATCATATTAGATCGTTGTGTATCTTGATAGACAGTATTCCACAGTTTGAATATTTCCAGAGGTGTTTAGATAGCAGCCTGTGTGTGCTACACGTCACAGATAGAGATGATAAAAGAGAAGCTTTATCAAAGAGAGATGAAAAAAGACAAGAGGTAAACAACACACCACCGCATCCAGCATGGGAGAGTGGCACGTCTCCCTCGATCATAACATTTCCTTACTTGTTAACCTGCAGGAACAGGATGTGGTTAAGCGCTCTGTCAGCCTGTCAGAGATTTTCACACCAATCCTCATCCACTGCCACACACAAACACAAACACACACAAAAGCCTCTCTGTCCAGCTTGCACACATCTCCTGTATTCAGAGGAGTCAAACAGCCAGTAGCTCATCATCTTTGTCACCTCTGCAGGCCATGTGAAGTGCAGGCACTGCGCTGTCCAGAGGGGATGGAATGAAAGGGGGGGACAGAGGTAGGAAAAAGTTCATGAGGCGTTTTGTCATCAGCCCACGTGTTTGGGGTTTTCAAAACAGGGAACCCAGATGCCCTGGGGTGTGGAGCTGCCCTCTCGTGTTAGCATACAGATATAAGCAGAGCCGCAGCTTGAAAAATTGGACACTTTGGGCAGACGCGCTGCACTTAAAGGGTAACTTCACCTTTAAACTCAGCTAGAATCGTCTCTCAAAACACATTCAAAAAATTCAACAGAGGAGTGAGGGAGGAATGACTGCAGGAGGTGTTGCAGCTATGGAAGACTGACTGATTCTTAGTGTGGACAGCAACGTAGAGCTGATAGTCAGAATTAACTATGCTACTGTCAGGCTTTCTGTGTCTCTGCTGGAAAGACAGGGAGTCTCATGGGGCTTTGACAGACACTAGGCTCATTTGAGAGAGTCACTGTGTGGGTAGCTGTGTTGTGGCTTGGCTACTACAAGCTCCACTGTGGTGGAGTGTCATAGCATAGTCATAGCCGTGTCCCTGCCGTTTGTCATGGTTGGTAAGCTCATATAGCACAGTTATCATCGGGCTTGTGTTGTGTTTTTTAGCCACTGAAGAGGAGTTAATCTTGCTCATGCACAATATTGTTTTTCCGCCAACATTTATCAAGCTAACTCGTTTTTTGTTTTTTTTTGGTCCGTCTTTTTGAGCAATTTCTCTCTTTTTTTTGCTTATTTAATGGTCTGCCTCCAAAGAACGTGCAAGAGACGCTGCCCAGGGACAAGCTCTAATTCAGCGGCACAGTACGCACCCAGAGAGCCAGAGAACAAGTGGGAGGAAAACAGACTGTTAAGCCAGAATATTTTCATCTCTACTGGGGTGAATTAAGGCTTTATTTTGACCAAACCAGAGCTGGTGATCGTAGGAACAGTGGAAAGACTAACCAAGACTGTTTTGGTGAGATTTGTTTGGTGTGTATGATAAGTGAGCAGGACAACTTCAGCTAGAGTGTGGTAAAAAGGTGTACAGTTGTGTTTTCCTGTTGAATAAGTGTAAGAATATTTTAATTTCTTTACATTTTGTTATTTGTTATTTGTTGGATGTAGCATATGGTTAGCCAGTGTTCTGCTTTTCAGACTTGGCACAACAGCTGACGTACAAAATAGACCTTGGAGGCTTGTCAGTCACGACACGGTTAGGGGGAGTTAAGAGAAGAGAAGAGAGTTAAGCAGACAGATGGATTCAATTTGAGCAGAAAAAGCTGTTTTCACACAAAATATGTGTATTCTTGGAAAAATACCCTGTAATCGCCTGTGTGCCAACAAGAATCTAAAGATTCTTAGTTTATTAGCTTAGGTTAGCTAATGTTAACTAATCGAACTTAAAAGAATAACATCCTCCACTTAATTTACATAAGTTATGTGCCATTAGTTCTGTTTGTTCGTACACAGCATCCATGCTTTCTGATGTACAGCCAATCATAATGAGTCTGTCAGACCTGACATCTGTAAACGCAGGACCCCGAGCACATCTGGCAGGTGGAGCACCTCTTGTACCAACACTAATTGCTGTGACTTGAAAAGTTGCTGTTTAGCTGAGTTTCAGTAACCCCCGTCGTAAAGTGAGCTTCACTACTTTAGCTTTGTGAGGCTTGAAAAAATGTTCATTTTCCCCTACTTTGAGACTTTTCTCTCTATGTTGTAAAAATTGCATCTTTTCCTGCCAAGTTTCATATCAAACAAACTTCAATTTTGGTCACTTTCACAACCTTCAGCCAAAGAATTGCCTGGTGCCTCTATTATTGAAGAAAATTCTACAACCTTTTAAGAGTTACACAGCAAAAGTTTTAAACACTGCCAGATAATGTCCAAAGTCATTGTCATCAGCCAAGACACAAGGCTGCTCTTAGTTTATAAAAGTTGATAAAATGTTCTCATCCAACAGTGAAAGGCTGAATTATACATTGCTTAATAGGGTGGTTCATTTCCTCATCTTAATGAAAACATGGAGAGAGGTCCAGTAAATGAGCTCTTCTAGGGGACAGCTGCAAGGACACGAGAGCAGAGAGAGGAGATCTGAGTGAATTCTGGTCCAGTTCCCCACGCTGGCACAGACACGCTTCGGCCGAGCAGCCTAAATTATGCATGTCCTCTTTCTCTCCCACCCAATCTCTCTCTGTCACGCACGCACACAAAGTTTGAGAGAGGAACTCCACATTGTGTGAGTGTGAAGGGACAGCCGAGGTGAATTGGGGGGCGGATGATAGAAAATGACAAAAGACAGGAGAAGAGATGAAAAAGGAGGAGAGCAGCCTGATTAAACATGTCACGCTGCGGCGTCGGCGCAAGAAAACAACGATGTCCGCATCACATCAGTAACAAGATTCAAAAACGTATACTAGACTGGGACAAAAGCAGGAATTTACAACAACATGAAGGGCTCCAAGATGGACGATATTGGCTGAATGCTTTTTAAAAATGAGTCACAAGTGTTGAGTCATTGGTATTGATCAAACCTCTGCAGTTTGACTGTTATTGCTTTGTGTTACGAGGCTGTAAAATTCACCCTCTTTAACTGGATACCTTGAAAGTCAGAGTCGAGAGTTTCTTGCTTTAGAGAGTGAACATCACCCCTAGTGTCTGACACCGTCACTTTGACACCAAACAGACAGAATATTAATGCGCAGATCAGAACACAGGACATTCTCCAAAAGGTCAACTCTGTCCTCTGCATTAATCACACAAGAATCAGAGTGAGACAGTTTATTGGCTCTTGGAATTTTCCCTGGTGATGAATGTTTCTGGACGTCATCCAACTGCCCAGTTTTTCCTTTTAATGATTTCTTTTTCCAAATCTGCCACCTTGTTACAGTCCTTTCTTGTGTTTTATATTATTTTAGATTATAAGCTGCAATCATTTGTTGATGAATTGATCAGAAGAAAATTCATTGGCAACAATTTTGATAATGGATTGTCATTTTTCAAGCAAAATTGTCAAACATTTGCTGATTCCAGCTTCTTAAATGTGAGGATTTGCTGCTTTTCTTTGTCATTCATGACAGTAAACGAAGCGTCTTTGGATTTTGGACATTTCACAAGTTTTTGACAATTGACTGACACCTGACTTTCCTAATCCAGCAGAAAGGCTCAGACATCCTTCAGCTTTTTTGCTCATCTTATATTCAGTTGTCAAACACACTTACAACATTAGACTATAGTTAGAGCTGCATAGCAGAAAGTCATGTGTATTGTTCGGTGCTGTATTGCATCTTTGCACATATTTTTTTCTTTTGTTGAACTTTTATACTTTATACGGAGGATGGTGCTGTAATCTTATGTGCTGTTTATTGTGTGTGTCTGGCATGTGCTATGTCTTTGTTCATTGATTGTTTTTTTATTTACTGTTTTCTTGTGTACATGTTAAATTCTGTGCCAAACATAACAGAGTTATCATTGATTGAATGCAATCATAAATATGAAGACGGTGGTTTGGCAGTAAAGGTTGTAAGACAACATGATTGTTTACCTGGTATGTTTCCCGGTACAGACTTACATTCCTTTCTGTGTGTCAGGTGGCTCAATAGAGTGACACAATTACAACATAAACACTGTTGCTGAACAACATGAGCATGATGCTAAAACAGAGCAAGACAACAAAATGAAGGCAATCGATAACACCAACTTATGCTTCTAGCACTGACTAGATAAATACTTGTTGTCATACCCATACCCAACACTTGGTGCACCCTCAAAAGAAAAAAAAATCCCGTTAAGCTCCCTCATACACATTTTTGTGTATATCCAAATAAATATAAAAATAAACATATAAAGAATGTATTTTTCCTAATTTTTTTTTTGCTTTTATCTTTTTTCCAACTTCAGTCTTAATAATAAAAATCATTTCCATCATCATTTTTAGGATTTTAACCCTTTAAATGCCAGTTTGTTTACAAGATGCCACTGCTTTTTAAAATGAAAAAATACAATAACTGAATTCAAAATAATATACGAAATGGCAAGTGGAATGTTTTGTGGGGGATTCATATCATCTAGTATATGTCAAGTATTAACAACAATATTGATTTTGATTCATTTTTATTTTTGGTGCAGTATTAGATTTTATATAAACAATCTAAAATGTCCATTGTTTTTTACATTGTTTACTCTTATTACCCTTCAAAGTTTGACCTTCTAACAGCCTATTACCTTATTACTTATGCTGGTTCCAGGAGGGCACATACTCCGAGTTGGTAGGTGGCCCTTTGCACCTCCTTGGTTTGCAATCCGCCTATAAACACCAACAGTGTTGAAGAACAGTATGCCTGCGTCATCAACCATACTGTTTATGTCTCGGCCACAAAACAGTGAATGCAAGTCGCAAGATCTCAGATGTCATACAGTGGAGTTGAACTTTGTAATATGCCTGCTATTGTTAATATTTTGAATACGTTGTCAACAACGACCTTCTCGCCTGCTTCCTGCATCTTTCTCTGTGGCTTTGTATCTCAGAGGATGAGATGGGCCTGTGATGCCTGCACACGCCAGTCACAGAGGAGAAAGGCGGCGTTGAGAGATGACTTTGCTGCTGCTCTCGCTGACTGACACTCATGTTTATCCATAAAGTGAGAAACAGACCAGTTGTTGATCAGAATATTCCTTTGATTCCCACAATGCTTTTAAAAAACAGTGGACTAGCTACCTAACCAATGAGCAGATGTTGTTATTGTCATGGCAGCAACCGCAGCACACATATGGCACATAGGAGTCCACTTCCCTGTTTTGGTCCAGTTGATTTCACACCTGATGCAAACGATAACCAAGAACATACAAACCGTGCTCCATATTATCTTTTTAAATGGACTCGAGCACAGATCAGTGAACCATGCCCCAGCACGGTGTTCACACTTATGAATGCCAAAACAATGTTTTGGAGATGTTGTCAACGACGACCCTATTGCTTGCTCTATGTCCTTGTTGCTCAGAGGATGAAATAGGCCCATGCTGCTCACACATGCCGATTCCAGAGGAGACATGCAGCATTGAGAGATGACTTTGCTGCTGCTCTCACTGACTGACACTCATGTTTGTCCATAAAGTGAGAAACAGACCAGTTGTTGATCAGAATATTCCTTTGATTCCCACAATGCTTTTGAAAAACAGTGGACTAGCTACCTAACCAATGAGCAGATGTTGTTATTGTCATGGCAGCAACCGCAGCACACATATGGCACATAGGAGTCCACTTCCCTGTTTTGGTCCAGTGGTTTTCACACCTGATGCAAACGATAACCCAGAACACACAAACGGTGCTCCAGATGATCTTTTTAAATGGACTCGAGCACGGATCAGTGAACCATGCCCCAGCATGGTGTTCACACTTATGAACGCCAAAACAATATTCTGGAGACGTTGTCAATGACGACCCTATCACTTGTTCTACGTCCTTGTTGCTCAGAGGATGAAATAGGCTCATGCTGCTCACACATGCCAATTCCAGAGGACACAGGCAGCATTGAGAGATGACTTTGCTGCTGCTGTCACTGACAAAACTTCCAGGTCCAGTCAGTTTCACACTCAATGCATAACGTGCCCGAGCCTGAACAAACCATGCTCCCGACTACCTTTTCAAATGAACTCAAGTATGGATCAGTGAACAAATGAGCTGTACATTGGGGCCAAGCATGCTCGGATCCATGCCGGGGTCTGTTGTGTGAAAACCCCAAGACTCAAGTGCAGATCTACGAACTATGCCCCAGCACGGTATAGGAATGTTCACACTTATCAAATGAACTGGACTTTGGGACTGTGTGTGCTCAGATCTTAGCCCGAGTCCCTAATGTGAAAGCCCGCTCAGTCTCAAATCTTAACAAACCAGACGTTCCCAGGCTTTGTTTTCATACCTTTATGCTCCTGCAAGATGCAATGTTTTTATTACTTAAATGATCAAGTGTCTTTGAACCTAGTTGAACTTAAGCTCAAAGTAAAAGTCAAATCAAAATCAAGCTAATGTTACATTTCACTTATGGGTTTACAATGAGCTATTTTTTTCCACATGGATTTTAGTATTTGTACTTTGGATGAACACAAACTTATTGGTCAAACATGCATATACACTGGATGCTTACATCACTGACAACACATAGAGACCACTTAAGTTGAATTTATTATTTCAGCTGTTCTGGAGGAGCCCGCAGAATCAATTGAGTTCAAGGGTTGAAACAAGGCTGTAATGAAAACCAGTGGCAAATATGGGAAAATTGTGTAATCTAGTAGTATTTTTTTTTTTTTTTTGCATTTTTTATTCTCTTTCACACTGGACAGACAAAAAAATTGGAAAAAATCACTTTTTAAAGGTCCTTTTTAAGGGGATCAAAGAATTATGGTTTTAATGGAAGTCAATGGACACAAAAATGTGTTGAGGGAGCTTAAGGGGATGAAATTTTTGTCACAATGTTTTTTTTAGACCTATTATAAAAGCTGATGGTGAATTTCAAAAAATGACAAAAAAAGACATAGCTTTGTGAAATTTTATGCCATATGCATGAACACAGCCAAACAGTCGTAAAATCAAAACTCAAAAACACAAAAATGTGTATGAGGGTACACAGAGGGTTAAGTATGGCACAATCCTGTACTAAACACACAAAATCACCTGAGCAGCAAAGGTAGATCTGCAGAGCGTCTGAGGCAGGCAGCAAAACATTTTTCTGGCAGGTAAGATAAGGAATTTTCTGAGGCAGTGGTCTAAACCACAACATCACATGGTTTGGCTTCAGCGGAGGGAGGTGAGATGTGAGCTTAGCCTGCCTTAAACACCAAACCTTATCGTTCTGTGGCCTGAAGACACAAAGAAACTTTACTAGCCCCCGTTTTTTATTGGCCAGTGTTAAATGGCTGCAATCCACCTCTTGGCACGCATTAGACATTTGGCTTCAGCAGAATTATTTATAACACTGCATATTAGCTGCACTAAAGTCCACTTTATGTGGCCTGACTGAAAATCAGTGTTGTGAATGAAAATGCAAAAAGAGCGTGTTCATTGAATGTGTTCTTGTTTTTGGTGAATGGTGAACTAAACAGATCATTTTGCATCTCAGAAAAGATGAACGTGGGTGTAGTTCACACCTGAGAGAGTCAATAAAAACTGTATGACGCAGGCTACACTGCAGACTGGAGTCTCTGTTACAGTGACAAACAAACACAGAGGTCCTTGTTACATATGCTTGTCTCCACTGTACCATCTCCCTCTTCACCTCCATCTTCATGCATTATGATGCTTTCCATTTAAGATGGGTAGTCTACTTCCGATTTCACCGTTGGACATTTCAACAGTATGTTGGGGTTCAAATTTGTCTGATGTAGTGTAAAACACTCTCAAATTTATCTAAATTTTTGTTATTAACCACAGATACAAGTTATCCTGCCCATTTAAATTAATACAAAATACATGAATATTACACACCATTTAGTATGACATTATATAGACCCCAGCATCCCTGGTAGGAGTAGTTTCTATTTAAAATTAAATTTTTTTAAAACTGAAGAAATGAATGTGAACTAGCTTATTTTTTGGGAGTGGGATAATTTATAAGACACAAACACACATTTCTTCTAATTTTTCTTTCTTCGTTTCTTTCTTTTCTTTATTCAACAAATGGCTCTGTCAGACAAAACTAAGACAAATGAGGTGCAATTACTCCCATTTCCAGACTATCGATTACTACATTCTTATCTGTTAAATTCTTAACAATGATTAATGATAAATCATTAACATTCCTAAAGATAATTATTTCATTTTAAAGGTCCAATTGTAAGGTGTTTGTAATCTACAAGCTCACTGGTAGATGCCACTAAATCCTACACACTGATCGTTTAATCTCCGTCTAATCTCTGTCATTCTGATGTGTCGTGCTAACTTCTGTTTGGACAGTAAAGGGTTACAGAAAGGTTACAGAAAGCAGGCACACCTTTTCCCAGCAGCACTGCTGGGCAGCTCCACTTAGCCGGCTAAGTGCCTTGCTTTAACTGCACACTGTTCACTTTTACTTTTGCCATTGTTCACTTTACAGTCTACTTCCTGGTGTTTCTTTCTCTATGTCTTAAACAGCACGTGTGTCTCTGTGTGTTCAAACTGTATTGTGTGATTGTGAGTACATCTTTCACACAATAGTTTTATTTCATTTGGATAAGAACCTCTGAGTCATAGCAGCACATACAGTATGCTGTAGGACCGAGTTAGAGGAACATGTCTGTCCATTTTGAACAACGTGGACGTTGCCTCTGTGTGTAGTCTGCGCAGTATGTAACAATGTTTTGGATGGAGGGGGGGGTGCCCCTTTACCAGCTGCTTTTCTGTCAGTCACTGATCTTCCCCCGCTGTTAAAACCCACAGTGACTCAGCTAGGAACCAATATGACAAAATACCGCACAGCAGGGCGCAGCCCGATGAGGAGGTCATGCACTACATTCAAATAAGATTTCCTGCAGACTGAACAGGCTGGATGCTAATGTCTCTCCTAAATCTTCAAAGCATCTCATTTCTAGAGTGTAAAAATGTTATCTCTTCCACACCTCTGGTGAAATACTAAAGGCATCCTCATACAACTTTCACTACTGGAAAAGGAAATATGATGGAAACCATTCAGCCCATTTTTACCCAAAAACACTTAATGACAGTGTTTTAAGGTTAAACTATACAGAAGGACAACAACATACAGTACCAAGGCTAAAGCTAGAAGCAGACATACAGTTGAACCTAAACCATAAGAAAACTGCGCATACAACTACAAATAATACAGTTTTTCCTTCTGAATTTTCCTGTAATCTGAAAATAATAGTGAAATAGCAAGATGCTTAATTCTGTTGCAACCACTTCCACAATCATAATTACAACAACTGAATAATTATATTCGATCTAATTTAATCTACCTCTGTTTATTACCTTTCTTGATTTACCTCTTCTGACCACAACCAGCATCACTGATCATCATGATGTGGTCAAAAATGTGCTTCATTGCACCTGCAACCTCACCCAACAGTGATGTCACAGTGTCCTGGTGTACACCTGTACATCACTGCAGCAGGGGGAGAAGTTAAACCACTGGAGGTCAGCAAAAAACAAGACTTTCAGAGGGTGTTACTCTTAAAATTCAGAGAATCATGGAACATATTTCTGTGATTAAAGCATGTTTTTATCTGTTCAGCATGCTCTGCGTGCAATGATGTGTGCAGCAGAATCCTGTCTGATGTGACCACAGAATTTTTCACACAAGGGCGAAAATTATTTCAATTTTAAACCGTCCATAACTGACCCACAGTAATTTGCCAAATCTAGAAGCCACCTAGTCACATTTAACTTGAGAAAATGTCCAATTTCTTAGAGGTCTTGAGCAGTCAGCTATAAATTCTGGCAGCTATGGGGCCAACAGTCACCACTAATCATTAACTTTTATCTTTTTCCATAATCTTTTTTGACCAAAGGAGTCCAAGCCAGTTCTCAAGTCATTTCCATTTTTACAACTTGTGATAACAACATTTAGAGAAAATAATGAAAATCTACATCATAGTCCTGACAGCCAGTCTCAACGGGCTCATACCCTTAAAACCTTAAACGTGAAAATGTTATATTTAAAGGGGCAGTTCTTGTTTTTTGAAGTAGGGTTGTATGAAATACTTACCCATTGTTAGTGTATTACCTAAAAAAAAAAATCAATATCAGTTTAAGCATATGCTATATTTAGAACATTTTCAGAGCTTTACCTTGTATCAGACAGCACTTTCTGATGGAAAACTGCTGTTATACGAGTCAAATATCTCTCTCTCCAAACCAACCAGATTCTTTTGGCAAAAAAGGTAATATTGAATCACAAAAAAAAAACAGAAATTGCTGCTCCATTATTTCTTCAATCTGTTAGTTAGTTCACATTGTGTGACTTTGCTGTTTTAAAGGGTTAGTTTGGATTCTATTATGTAACATCTGTTTCCTGTTAGAAAAGGCTGTCTGAAGGCAAGGTTAAGTGGTGAAAATATTCTAAATATACTGTACACTTAAACTGATACTGATTTTTTTTAGGTAGGACTATTTAAGTGACTAGATATGACCCTGTCCACAGCAGCACATTGCTTAGGTTCCTACACTGGTGCTCCTACCTGTAGGTATGGATAAGTACCTCATACAACCCCACCTACCTCAAAAAACCTAAACTATCCCTTTAAGATGAAAAGCGTTTGAAAGTGTTCACAAGAAGTCTCCTTTCCTCTTATATTTAAGTGCCAGAGGGAAACGTATGCATGAGTGCACTGAGTGGCCTAAAAACAGCATCAGAGGTTGTGCGAAGTGACCTCTCCTGATGATATGCAAACAGATGTTGCTGGTTGGGACAGTATCCATCTGGCTACAGGAGGAGGAGAAGGAGAAGAATGAGGTGGAGAGATGAGATGAGAGGAGAAATAAACAGCTCATACCTGCATTAAGTCAAATTAGCCTACATGTTGATATTTGCAGTACTTAATTTGCCGTATAACCCACCAAATAAAACGTCTGGGTTCCTTTCAAAGATACTTTTTCTCTTGATTTGAGTGTCTGCTCCTCCATCTAATGATAACCTCTCAGAAAGATTTCAATACAAGCAGAGTTCCCTCCTGCTTCTATTCTGGTTTCAATACTCAATTCACAAACCAAAACAAGGGGAAACAATATCTGTCACCGTGAGTGACAGGACTGCCTTCAAAGGCTCGTCTCAAAATGAAAGATATAGCCAACAATTCTTCATTTTTATCCCTGCGCTCATGAATAGAGGCCTCTTTGTTGAAAGCCATGGGTGGTACAATTGCTTTATCACAAGGAGTGAAAAGAATAAGAGCAGCCATGCTCTGGATTGAGATGGAGGCTTCTCAAATCAGTCATTTATGCTAATGCTGCCAGCAGATCATGTTCCTAATTAGGTCCAAATGAACAATTAGCTGATTGGGTTGAAGCTGCAAAAAGGGCTGTCAATCAGAAAGATAAGAGAGCAGTGAGGCAGAGAGTTGAGGAGAAATATCAGGAAATGTAACAAGCTGACCGACAAACTGACAAAATACCTGAATACACAGTCAGGATTTCAGGGAAATGCACAAATGGGAAAGTACCTACACTGTAAAAAATACACAAAAAACAGTATTTGTTTTAACATGTTAAACATCTTCAGTGAGCTTAACACTAAAAGGGGATTTCTGCAGACAAATTCTTCCCAAATTCTGGGTCTGTGGTCTAATGTGCATCTATTGTGGGGGTCCTTGACGGGAATATGTTTGGGAAACCCTGCATGATTTTTTTTTTTTTTTTTTTACAGTGTAAGAGGATGTGTATTTGTATGTGTACACATGGGTGTGCTTACGTTCTTGTGTATGAGTGCATGCATTAGTGTGTCTGCGCACAAGTACACAGTCTGCCCATTATGCAATTGGAGTAAGTGCAACCGGACCATTACAGTCCATTTAGGTTTCAAACAGTGAGACAGCACTTGGCACTTCATTTAGCCACACAAGCGTGTTACAGCACCCAGCTCACACTCCCAAAGCACCGCCAAAAAAAAAAAAAGGAAAAACACAGCCTCTTCCTGAGAGTTTCAGAGAGCTCTCTGACTGACAGAGCTGCTGAGAACGTGCTGTGTGTGTGTGTGTGTGTGTAGGAAGACTCGAAGACGGGAATTCTCCATTAGCAGTTAGCGACAAAGCGATGAAACATATGCCAGCGCACGTGGTGAAAATAAATAGACACATGCATCTCAAAGCAAGCTCTCACACATGCTGTCATTCTAACCAGCTCGACTGCAAATTGATCACACTTAGCACATGACTATAACATGCATCAGTATACAAACATGACAGCCTTCCTGTCACGCCATGTTCTGCGTCATTCCGATCTTCTTAAACATATACAGTAGCTCTGACTAATATCTTAAGCCTGCATACACAAAGTGCATTCCTAATGCCCTGTGAATCAATAGCATATTGATCGCTGTTCTTAGTCACACAGCAGTTTTTTCACTGCCTTATAAATGAGCAAACAACAACTTGTTCCCCTGTATTTTACAAACCAAAAAACTATGAATGTAACTTTGCATGTGGGTACAGCTTTAGCAGGGTGTTTTCTATCCAGTCTTATGACGGCTCTTTTTGCAAACAGGGTATAGCTGAGATTTTTTGAAGTGTGGTTGTATGCGGTACTTATCCATAGTCGGGTTATTACCTACACTAGGCGGGGGTCGACACGCCCCCAGTTTGGAGGAGCAGCAGGAGTATCAGCGTAGGAAGCAAAGCAATGTAGTGCAATGCACAGCAGTCAGCAGTAAAATGTATTTTAGCCACCGAAAAACTTATTTTGAATATTTTCAAAGCTTTACCTTACAGTCAGACAGCCTTTTTATGACAGGAAATCGCCATTATATGAGCCAAATATCACTTGCTCCAAACCAACCAAACTCCATTGGCAAAATCAGTCATTTTACTTCTCAGAACACGGAAGTTGCTGGTCAACCACTGCCTCGATCCGTTACTTTGTTTATGTTATTGTGTGACGTTGATGTTTTAAAACGCTAGTTGGGATCTAATGAAGCCACACAATGACACAAACAAATGATCCTATAAATGCAGCATTGGGCCAGGAATGGGCCATGTTCTGTGAGTAAAATTAGTGTTTTTGCAAAAGGAGTCTGGTTGGTTAGAAGAGAGCAATATTTGGCTGTCTAAACAGCAAGGTAAAATGGTGAAAATATTCTAAATATAGCCCATACTTAAACTGACATTGAGGCAGAGCTTCCGTGCTGGTACTCTTCCCTGCTTCTCCAAACTGGGTGCGTGTAGACCGCCATCGACTGATGGTAATACACTGACTATGGATAAGTACCTCATACAACCACACATCAAATAATCTGAACCATCCTTTTAATGTTTGCTGTCAGTCAGGATGTAGTTTAGTAACTTAATTTCACTAAGTTTACCACATTTTAAATTATATTAAAGAAAGATGAATACTCCTCAATACCTTATGTAAATAATAATAATAATGGCTTCAACATAACCATACTGCATAGTCACATATATGTGCATTATGCTGTCATACTTTTTATCATCTTTCTGTGTGTGTGTGGGTTTGATAACAGGTGGAGGGGACTCAGGTCAGCTTGAGAGCTGAGAGGACAAATTGAAGGTCTTGTAGGTGAGGGCCTTACGGAGTTGCAGCTGTGTTTCTGTAAATGAATTAATGTTTTCATGAAATTTATGCCTTGGGTTGTGCAGGAACACATGCTACAGTAGCACATACAAGAACCATACTTCCACTGCATTCCAATAATTATTATCTTATAAATAATTCAGAGCAGGCTCAAAACTCAAAAATCTAGTAAAAACAAAAGTAAGTCGCCTTGAAATTTTGAGTTTCCTCAACTCTTTGTTTTAATAGTGAAGTCAGCTTTCTCATGTGGATTGGATAGATGATTGCCCCACTTTTTATAGCTCATATTTTGCCCAAATATCGGTAGAGTCAGACAATTATTTACCTGACAATGTTGCTACACATTATTGAGGCAATATCATCCCTCACATTTATATTCTGAAAAGGGA
>JAJHUR010137471.1:9971-32061 GCA_027495735.1 Lutjanus campechanus | reverse complement strand
GGGGCATGAAGCCATGTGGAAGACGAATCAAAACTGTGGCGCAGACGTGCTGTACCAAGTGGAATCAACAGGTCACACATATTTACACATTTCTTGTAAAGCCGGGC
Source organism: Lutjanus campechanus (assembly GCA_027495735.1). Lineage (NCBI taxonomy): Eukaryota > Metazoa > Chordata > Actinopteri > Lutjaniformes > Lutjanidae > Lutjanus > Lutjanus campechanus. Next base: position 31,954 of record JAJHUR010137471.1, on the reverse strand, counting down.
AGCTACGGAGGAACTAAAAAGTGACTAGTGACAAATTTAGTGGGGTCTCCCTCTCCTCTTGTGCTGTGTGTAGGCCGTCAGCGTGGTGTGTGCGGCAGGCAGGACGCCACTCTCCGCAGGAGAGGGAGCTCAGTTGTAGTGAGTTTCTATGGTTACATTGACACTTTCTGTCTAAGCTCTCTCTGAGTTAGAACTTTTAAGAGTGCAAGTGATGTTCTCTCGCTCTTTCTCTGTGGATCTCTGGATTAGAATGTTCTTACCTGCGCCATAAGTAAGGGACAATGTACAGTAGAGTACAGTGGCTGGGGATCTCTCCCTCACTGCAGCCAACACAACCACGGAGCTTCATGCAAATGAATGCACAAGGGCATCATATATATGAAAATGAGTGTATGATGTCATCTGACAACTTTTAGCAACTTTCGGAGCTAATGCTAGCTACATTCAACGTAGAAGAGTGTGCTGAGTCGGTTAGCTGTACAACTAACTGAGTTTACAGCAGTTAGTGCAACAAGTTATCTTTCCATAAGGAAAGATAAATGATGTTAAATGACCTCTGCACTTAATTATATGTTGGTTTTGGAGGCTGTGTTCGGTCCCGGTCTGACCATGTTCACTGGGAGGCTGGCGCTGCTGTTCCATTGCCCGCTAACAGCTAACAGTACGGGTTAGCTACTTTAGCAACAAGTGAAGCTCTCTGTACATCAGTAACTTTGTAGATCATTTAGAGTTGAAGCTGAGCAACCAGAGAAAATATTTTCTCTTTAAAATATGATTTAGATTCACCCAATTCAGTGAATGAAGTAATAAAGTTGTGTTTTTGTAAAGTGAAGCCCGACTCCCAGAAACACTCCACTCCAGGAGAGAAAGAAGTTTAGTGTACGCCCCTGAGCACAGGATGAGTGATCAGCATTCTTAACTCTTTTCCAGGAGTGACTCTCTGAAACTCTGAAAGTCTTAAATATTAAAACTTTTTTAAAAATTTTTATTTGTGTATAGGCTACACATGTTTACAGCTGGAGAGTCTTAAGAATCTCTTTGGGCCTACAACAATTATAAATGACAATGACAAGGTGGAGAGACGGTGTCTTTTTCTAAAAGTGTCTCTGATGATTCTAAGGAATGTTTTCTAGGTAACTGAAAGTTTGCTGCGCCAACAAAATCATGTCTTCCAGATTTGGCCAGTGTGATGTGGCAACAAGAATAATCAACCCACTAATCAATAAAACGGCTTGAAGAATGCAGCAGGGATCATCAACAGTAGCTATTTTTATTTCAATAGCAGCAGGACAGACGCATGACTGCGCACACACAATGAAGAGTATTAGTCAAACAAAACGTAAATCTACTCACAGAGATTTGGTTGAGTCCATTTACAATCAATGCATAACAAAGGCCGCTGATTGCAGGAATCCCAACTGCTTTGTCAGTATACAACCACGCATTAGCACTGGAGGGAGGGACCGGCATCAGCTGGTTCGCATCAGCTGCAGGATCCTTCATCATTGTTCAGAAGAAATGGACTGAAAAAGAGCAGCTTGGCAAGACATATACTGTATACATGCCAACCAAAATTGCTAAATAATGTGATTTTAAAATAGAAACTGAAAGCGGTTTGGAGTATGGCTGGAAATAGATTGTATCTGTCTGTCCTTGTTTCCATCTCTCTGTGTATTGAGGTATGTGGTATTGATCCAAGGTAACATCCAGGGAGAGACAAATCACTTCAGTGTGTTCATGCCACTGACATGCAATATGCATTTCACAGCTGTCGTCAGAGCCTGTGTCACTTCAGTTTATAGCACGATTACTTCAGCTCACTTGACAGATATTTAACTCCAGTTTTAATAATTAGTCTATGAACTATTATTATAATGTCAAATAGTCTCTTATCTGGAATTTATTGTGTAATTATTGTCAAATTAATCATCCCTCCGTCTCACAGTCATCACTGTGAGTTAATGGAAGCAGGGACTGTTCAACTCAGTTCGTATGCAGAATATGAATGAGGACAAGCCACTGAGGTCATTTTCAAAATGGAGATCATGCACCACGGTCAGAGGTCGGCTGTAAATCATCATCCTGTGATTTTCAGGCTGTTTTGCATAATGATATTTTCTTTTTGACTCAGATGACCCCATGGTGTGCTCCATCTCCAACCCCGACTTTGTCATCTACTCCTCGGTGGTGTCCTTCTACCTGCCGTTTATTGTCACCCTGCTGGTCTACATCCGCATCTACGTCTTTCTCAGGATGAGGCGGAAGAGGATCACCTTCGGCCAGGTCAGCGGGAAAGTGCAGCCGGGCTCAACGCCGCCATCTGTGGTGAGATAATTACCGTATTTCTGTTTCCCTCTATTTACTTTGTTGGTGTTTTCACTTTTACTGAATTATGGTGCCACTTTCTAATAAAAAAACATTCATAAAGGATCTGTAAGTTGTAACTAATGCCTTGCCTTTATTTATGGTCAGTCATTTAAATTGCTTTATTAATCAGGTATAAGAGCTTATGGACAACTTTTAGTTTACTGTAGTTTCTGGAACAGAGCTGCAGAGCATCTGAACCTAAATTAATTTGCAAATAAGATGTATCAATGACCCATACCAACATTTATTCATGCATACATGATTATTGTTGTTTATCCATGACTTATTAATGTTTATAACTGCAGACGTGATTGTTGATTATCATTTATTAATGACTTACTAACATTTATAACTTCAGGCTTGTTGGCTGAATTACCTGCTCCTGAACCTGAATTATATATGGCTGTCTACCAACTAAGAAAAATACCATTATCCACTGTAATAAAACCCTTTAGATCTGATTCATTAAAGTCATGAATTCATAGTGGTCAGGCTTAGAATAGTGCTGATATTTTTTTTAGCTCCTAATAAGCTGGGTTTTTTTTTTTTTTGTTTAAGCAAGTTTTTCTCCTTGCAGCAACCTTATATTTCTCATGTAGATACAATCTCTCCCCCTCGGTAACAATCGCTCACATTATGCATACTCATAATGACTTGCAAATTACATTTCACCTTTATATTGCAACCTCTTACTGTAGGAGTCGCTCACCTTTCCTTTTCCTTTTATGTGCACATACTTCATTGCTGCAAAACCTCCCCCAAAGCCTCATAACTGGCTCCATTATTGTATAAAAATACATTGCTGCTGTCAGAAACAGTGTCCACATAAAAGTTGTTTTTCTCATATGCATGGATTTTTATAATTCACACGTAAAAGTGTTCAGATCTAATGTCAGAGAGAAAATCAGTGAGACTTTGTGTGAGGATGCTCTGTAAACGTGTGCAGTTGGCCTTTGTGATGGTCACAGGTCAAAGATGAAATGTAAATGTACTGTAACGCTCGTGCTGACACAGCCATTGTGGTGAAACTGAATCTGTTCTTAATTAAAACGGTTCATGACAAATGTAGTAATTGAATCTGGAGGAGCTTTGTACTAATTTATGCAAGACGATTTTTGAGGAAAAAAGAAAAATTACAGATAGATAAATTAATTAAAAAGTTTAAAACACAGCACAATATAATTGGCCAGAACCAGCCTTGAGCATTGTAGCAGCCGATACGCTCGTGATTTCTCCCTCTGCTGATGAGTAATTTAATTTTCTAAGTTATTTATTTATAACTAACTTAAATTTATTAAGTCAACCTTGCTTCTATAGAATTAGGGGACGGTTTACTTGCTTGTAACCCCCAACGGCTTAATTGGAAAAATGGAAACAATCTGATGTTCGCTTGTTTGCATTGCTTCTACTTAGGAAGCCATGTTAGACAGAACCTACAAAGGTAGAGCAAGAGGCAGCAGCACAATCAGCAACTCCTGCTGCATTTGCAACAGAAAAAGACTGTGGTGAAGCAAGTGCAGCCAAAACTGCCACTACAACAGTCACTGACTTTAGGTTATGCTGCCACACTAATATTAGCCTCTAACTTCTCCAAGATGAAACATGAAAATCAAGATCCAGGCTACAACACTGAAAACCACAGGCAAGTTTCCTATGATCTTTAACGAGCTCACAGTATTCATCCTGGGATTGTCTGGAATATTCAGTTCAAGAAGACGCTGCTTCAGTCACCTGTGTCATCTCCAGACGCGACTGTGACTGGACTTACTAATTGGAAAGACGCCATGGAAAGTGGGACAAATAATGCAGGCTGCATCAAAGCGACATCACGTGTGTGAAGCCATGTGGAGGTTTAAAGAGAGACGCCCGCTGACAGGCTGGGAGATCTACACTCTAATCAATGCAGATCAGCTGATAAGCAATTGTCACTCCCTGTCATTAGTTATTGATGTTGTGGAATTCATTTTGATGAACGCAGGATGCTTCATGAACGCTAAGCCTCCCTGATCCAGCTGGCATTTGAAAAGGACTTTCAGAAGAAGAAAATTTAGAGATGAGTCCAAATTGTAACTGTGAACTATGGGGTGTATATTTAATTTGTTGCTTTATTGTTTTGTTTATTTGAAGCTGGTCCGTGCAGATACAAAGCCGTGTTTATTAAATTTTATTAAATGCCAAAATTGCTGCATATTAGCCTCTTTGTTATATTCATTATGATCTTTCAGGAAAAAAGTAATATCTCAGTGTGAATCTGTTAACCAAAGTATTTTATCCGATGTTGAGCTACTTATTGTTAAAGATCGTAGAGGGAGGAGAAGAAAGTGTGGAAAAGGAGAGGGACAAAATAAGGGAGTAAAACAAGTGAAGAGTGAAGTGGAAAGGTAAAGAGAAGGAAAGGAATGAAGAGAAGAACAAAAACGGTCTCTGCTGTCAACTGATCCTGAGACTTACTGATCAAACAACAGCCAACACAGTTTAACCTCAGACCAGCACTGCCTTCCAACCACCAATCAGAGAAAACCAATTATTAAATTAGCAAAAGATGGCTATCTGGAACACTGGACGGATCAAACCAAAACTCAAAACAAACTTAATTATTATCTGGCCCTAAATCATGAATATAAATTGGCAGATTATCGCTTTACTGTCAGAGATAAAAAAGCAGAGACAGATCCTGACCAAATACAGACTGAGTGACCACAGTCCAGTCGTAGAGAGAGGACGACGGAAGAAGTCCTGGCTACCTGCAGAGGACAGAGTCTTTGGTCACTGCATGACAGGTGAGGTAGAGACAGAGATGCACTTCTTAAAATGCAACAAATGTGACCATACCAGAGCAGGATACTTTTTAAAAATGATCTGTTAATCCCTAATTTCAGAGAAATAGATGAAAAACAGCGGCACACCTGCATGCAGCTGCACCATGTATGACTGCGTGCCAGAAAACTCAGGGGCACAAATAAAACATCATCACTGGATGTGACAAATAAATCTTTAGTCTAATATACGTATGAAAACAAACACTTACTGGTTTTATGCAATTTTCTTGTTCTTTTTATTCATGTATTTATTTTATTTTACATAATGATCTATTTTTTTATGAATTTGCATCTCTTTTTTCTATTATCTGATTATTATTATCTGATCATTTGTCTCTAGAGAGATAAAGGACTGTATTATGATGATAATAACACTTTATCATTTAATCATCTTCAGCGATAAAGATATGTTTAAGTTATTGAGGTAGTGACTATATGTGTATATCATTATAATAGAAGTGATATATATTTATGTTGCTGTTATTATAGCGATAATGTCCTCTATTACCATTTTTATTATGTATTATTGTCCTTAACGCTTTTACAAAATTGCTCACAAGACATTCATGCTATTAAAGCACACTGAATTGAATTGAGAGGGAAGACGAGAAAAAGAAAAGAGAAAGAGAGAGACTGGAGGAGGAGAAAGAGTCAAGAGAGTAAGAAGAGTGACACAGGGAGATTGAAGTGGAGCTGACAGTGGCTCTTTCCAAGAAACAGGAAAGCTATTGACAACATGAAGAGAGAATTTCCATTTATACGTCCTGCACAGGTCAAGATGATACTGTGGTTCACTGCACTCTTTGTAAGTGCTCCTTTTCAAGTGTTAGCATGGAACAACGGCAGTGGTAGAACATCCACTGATAAAAAAAAAAGCATAAAGCCTCTCTGATTGTCCATGTTGGTTTGCCTTCTGTTAGACACAGTCTTCAACAAGATAGAGGCTTCCCAAGAAGAATATGATTTATCTTTGCTAGATCTTTGCATCATGGTTCGGGATCTAGAGACTGACACAGGTGCTTTATGGGCCAAAGTTTAAATGTGGACAAAAAGCGATGCCACCGTGAGTATCATATTAGCACCATGGCTGACTAACATGGCCAGTTGAATTTGAGTCCCTTCTAGGTTATTGACGCATCCAATCATGGAAATGTAAAGCTGCTGCCAATAGTAGTCAGATATTGATTGCGGCACATCTGTGGAATCAAAACTCATTGACTTTGTTGAATTGAAAAGAGAAACAACTGAGAAAATTCCAGCTGAGGTCCTGGTGGTCATCCAGGAATTTAACCTGGGAAACAAGGTCGAGGTTTTCTCCGCCAGCAACACAAACACCAACTTTGGAGGACTGAGAAGGCAGGAGAAGGTCAGTGTCCATACCAACGTTTAAAACAGCTTTAGACATGATTCCCCTTGATGCCCGCTCACAGACATATTTCAGATTTTCACCATCAGAGTGAGAGAGAGTGCTGAACATATACAGTACAGTATGTTTCCTTTTTCCTTTTTGAGGACAAATCCCTGTTGTCTTGGAGACAGTATTCAACGATCCACTGACTGAACTTTGGCTGGCCTTGGTCCATGAGAAAACCGAACCGTATTGAGTGACGCGATGAAGATGCTTGCAATTCTGAAAGATATTGAGGTGAAACTGACTGCAAGACATGATGACAACTTCATTCCAATTTTGATCAGAGGACTTCTGAGAGAGCTAGAGGAAAGCGAAGGGATGCCAAAAGAGAGCTTCCTCAAAACATGTCAGTCATTCTTCACTACGGCTGTAAACGACTTGCAAGCATAGGGAAGCACACAGTTAATCGAAAAGACTTGCTTTGTCTCCTTTTAAAAAGGCAAAAGAGAAGACCCATGTTATAACAATCACCTGGGCCAACAGGTGAGGTGCAGCTCCTCAATGGAGTTTGAGGTGTTTGGGGTTTTTTTTTCCCTGCAACTAATGAATAAATGAAAAAAACAACAAAAAAAAAACATGGCAGACTAAGACTTGTCTTACCAACTAAAGGCTAGTGGATTATTAGGGGGCAGCTCAGTACAACCGTTAACATTGTCAAAATACATGAAACAGGAATTGTTCCCCATATTTATTTAGTAGATAATAACAGTGAAAAATTTTATGATATATTGACCACTGAACCGGAAATATTCCTGTTTTCATTCCCGAAATTACATCTCTTTAGCGTGATACAACCTAAATAGTAAAATCACCATGCTAACATGCTCAACATGACAATGCTAATAAGCTGATCTTTCGCATGGATAAGGTTAATCATGTTTACCATCTTAGTTTGGCATGTTAGCATGCTAACATTTGCTAATTAGCACTAAAGACAAAGTCCAGCTAAGGCTCAGGGAGCAGCTAAGGTCATGTTATATGTTAGCTTTAAAAAAAAAAAAGCTAAATTAAGTGTAGGCTATAACCCATAAAATAGCCAAAGAAAACAACTTGTTTTTAGATAGATCATAGACTGTTTGTTTTGTTTTATGTTTATTTTGAGACTCGAGGGCTAAATTATATTTTAGTCCTTAAAAAGAATCATGACCTCTCATTTTTTACTATCAGTAATTTTGTGACAAGGGTGACCACTCAGGTCACTGTTCTTTAAATGGTGGTTTTCTCATTTCAGTACGAATTTGAAAATAATTTTCAACCAGCTGTCAGTTCTTTGATCACATCCATCACTCTAATATTTGCCCCAGTTATATCTATCACACAAATGATGGCTTTATCTTTTAGCCGCGGGCAAGGAGACATCAAGTCATGCTCTGTGCATCTGTATCTACCCTATTTTTAAAATACTGTTTATAAAAAGCCACTATTAGATAATTCAAGGCAGTAACTGGACCAGCTTTATATCCAGGAGCTCGCTGTCTAACGTGGCTGCATTCATTCCACTTCATTTTTCGCCTTCATTGCACACAAATTCACAGTCAACTCCTGTATTTTAACAGCAGGTTACAGATAATTGGTTGTGGTTGAGCCTCAGTTTGGGATCTCATCCATGAGCGGAGACACCCGTCGTAAGATCCAAGCCCTGGAGGAGTTCAGGCTGAGGGAGTTATAATGGAAAAATGTTTTGAAATAACATAATAGCGCTCTGACTCAGTCAACTGAAGGAACATTTGATATGAAGACGGAGGCTTTCAGTCTTTTTTTTTTTTTTTGCTCGTTTTCCTTTTCAAACGCAGCTATCTTTATTTCTGAGCTTTAATTGAGTCGCACATGTTTGGCTCTGTGGTGAAAGTGACTGAAAATATAACAGACGTGAATCCTAATTCCCTTGGTTCATTCTCTCTGTGACATTCAACGAGATTTTGTTTAATTCATCCTCTGAGATGAATAGAGATGAATCAATGCGTTTCCAAGCGAATGACATAAACGTTTTGCACCTGTAGCTTGATCGGGCAGAGGTGTTGATCTTGAACTTCCTTCTGCTCCCCTAGGAGACCTGTCTACAAGAGGAGACTCCCAAGGCGAAGCAAGACCTGTCACCTATAAGGATTAAAGTGGTAGGTGTTATTCTAAACTATCCCACACTGAGATCCAACACATTCCTGAAATGATTTCTTCTTCTCATTGCCCTGGTTTTGCTGAATGCCGCGCGGCCTAATGCCTGAGTAACTCCCTGCATTCACTGTGTTGGCGTGTGGTGACATGGTGGCACGCAAGGCAGTTCTGTTTTTAGCTTTCATGTGAGCCTGTCTTGTGTGTATGTTCATGCAAGCTTGAGGTTCTTCGTTCCGCTGTTGTGGTCGCAGCCCATGGGTCTGAGAAGGAGCTGAAAATTGTGATTGTGATGCGTGACTTGTTGCCTTGTGTCACCTGGTCACTAGTCAGCGGAGCAAAGTCTGTGGGTGATGCACTGCAGCACCTGCACAAGCCACAGACTGTTCGCAGGCGAAGGGAACAACAATCTTTAATTCTCCTGAGGACAATGTGTGAAATGAGAAACGAAAATTCCTGTTTCTGGCCATACTGGAAATACACATGGCACAATAATACTTAGAACTGAGGAGAAATGGTTCATTGGAGCTGTATTGTTGAATTTGTTGATGATTTAGAAAGTGGAAATATTTGCTAGTGAAAGAGGTCAATAAACAGGCTTTAGAAAAATGGAAAATTGCTTTTACAGGCAGTGCAGAGATACTGTAGTCACACTGATGTGTGTTGAATACTAACTGTGCATGTGGGACTTAAGGACTTGGAGAGGAGGTGCAGGAAGAGCTTTGTCACCACTTTCAGTCTGTCTGAGCAGCACTTCTGAGATGTATTGGCCATTACCTCCAACTTTCTGGGTTTTACTCAACACTTTGTCAGCTTACTGGAGTACCACTCAGCTTCTAATATATATTTAAAGCAGGATAAGATGAAGGTAATGTTTCAACATAGAGCAATGAACTGTGATTACTTTAGTTCAAACATTAAACCTGCACTAATTGATTTTTTTAAGAAATTGGGGGGTGGCAGAACAAATTGTTGATGGGCTGCATTAATACAGCACCTTTCAAGTCATCCGATCGCTCAAAGCACTTTAAATTACCCCCATTCACACACACGGTCATAAATTGCTGGCACAGGCTTTGGGAGTAATTTGGGGTTCAGTATCTTGCCTAGGAAGACCTGGACATGCCTGCCGGAGGAGCTTGAACTGCCCACCGATCTTTAGATAAGTGGAAAACCTGCTGTACTTCTGAGCCAAAGCACAACATTGACACAGTATCACCTTATCAAGTTGGGGCAAACAAGTAAGCAAACAATTAGCTTTTTACACACAGACACAGAACATTTACTGTAGACTTGTGTATGGATAGCCATACCAGGATTTTTCTTCCCCTCCTTCACCTTAAAACAGAGACCCCAATGAGACGGAGGTCTGCTGATGGTGAGAGGCACCCCACCTACAGGGGTTGGCTCTCTCTCTACTCCTTGCAAGTTAGGTAAATGAGCCTCCTCACTCGCCGAGCACCCACTGTTCCCCAGCCTCCTCCACATGTCCCTCGGCTAATCAGCTGTCCTGCTGGTTAAGTCAATGCTCACTTTGCTGCTCCTGTTGCTCAGTTGGTAGAGGCTATCAGTCCTCTGCAGCAGACATGGGTTTGATTCCACTCTCTGGCCTCTTGCTGCGTGTCATCCCCTCTGTCTGTCTCTTGCCTTTCCTGTCCTCATTTTAGCTATCTCTATCAAATAAAGACATGCCAACCCCAAAAAATATACTTTAAAAAATAGATAAATAAATGCTCACTTTGCCTGCAGCATGCTCAGGGATGCCCGTCAACAATATCATCCCACTACCGTGAGCCACAACAGTATTATCTCCAAAAAATGTGACTCAAGTCAAATTTTATTCATATAATCTTAGTCCAAAATCACATAACACAATTTGTCTCAGGGTGCTTTACTTTTACTAGTCATGTCAGTACCGCACTGTAGAGGGAGCAGCTAAAGGGTCAAGAGGGACAAAGAGGAATGATACTACACCAGTGCAAGCTTGGAGGATATCTATCACTTGCAGCTTCCGTTATACTGTAGTTATATGTTATAGTTCTGTTTTAGCCACAGATTCAATTTATTCACATTGACCACAAATTTAAGGTATTTCTCACAAACAATGTGGTTATTCAACGTTGTCAGGAAATGACTTGATGATGAAAAAATGATTTTTTAAAAAGTGGGGCTTTAAAGCTGCAGATCAGACGAGAAAAACAATGAGTTGACAGACAAAACAGTTTGTAGAACTGAAGGGAACTGCAGAGATGATTGACAACACAGTCATTTGATACATTGTTTATATAAAATTTTAGTGCCGCTTTAATGGCATTAATATTACAATAAATGTGATTGTATGTGATTAAACATGTTCTGATTTTAAGTTTTCTGTTTCACTGTCAAAATTACCAATAATTATGTATCACTTGTCCTGACAGCAGAGTGTAGACTCTTCAGGTCCGTCCAAGCCCAGCCTGCTGTCAGGATGCCTGTGGCGGAAACGCCCAAAGACGGGACCGGTGGAGAACTCTATGCTGCCCCCGGTGGACACACACGACTGCTGCAGCATCAGTCACGCCTCCTGCGGCCGCACCGAGCTGGATCTGGAGCAGGAGCGAGGGGAGGAGGAGGTGGAGGAGAACAACCAGCACGCACCGCCTCCTGTCAGGATGAGCTGCGAGGTGAAGGATCTGTCCAATGGAAGAACACACACATCACTGCGGCCGGTGTCTCATTCTCATATCAGCAACCCACGATTCAGGAGCATGCATGCACGGGAGAAAAAGGCCACTCAGATGCTGGCCATTGTGCTTGGTGAGTAGAGACTGTTAAATGTCATGGTACGGGACAGTTCAGATATTTAATGTGGGGTTGTTAGTTATCGATGGTCAGTGTTTTACCTACAGTAGATGGCCTCCCTCAGTTTGGAGAAGGAGGGGCACCAGCACTGAAGCTAAGCAATGTACTGCTGTGGACAATGACAAAATGCTGTCAGACAGCTTTTTTCAACGGGACACCGTCAATATATAAGCCAAATATTGCTCTCACAAAAGCAACCAAACTCCATGGGTGAAATCAGTCATTTTACCTCACATAACATGGGAGCTGCTGTCTACCGCTGCCTCGATCTGTTAGTTTGTTTGTGTGACTTCACCGAACTCACATTATAACATAAGCAAACTAATAGATCGAGGCAGCTGCAGACCAACAATTCCAAGGTTATGTGAGGTAAAATGACTGATTTCCCCAAAGGAGTTTGGTTGGTATGGATAGAGCAATATTTTGGCTTATATAACAACGGTTTCCCATCAGAAAAGGCTGTCTGATGGCAAACTCAAGTGGTGAAAATAGTCTAAACATAGCATCCACTTAAACTGATATTGATTGTTTTATGTGGGTACCTTTTTTAAGTGGCTGAAATACCTCAGCATTGCTTTGCTTCTGTGCTCTCAGTCTACTTCTCCAAACTGGTGGCGTGCCAACCGCCATTTACTGTAGTAATACACTAACTGAAGTACCTCATACAACCCCATATTAAATAAGCCAAACTATCCCTTTAATTCAAGCAATTTTATAGATGCAGAATACAACAGAGTTACTTGTTACTTTAACATTTTTCTCATGGACTTGTCTGCTATATGTACTTGGTCACCTGTGCTGCTTTCTCACCTGGTTGCGATGGCACGGGCACATTTGCTTACTCTGTGTGCATTGGCTGCATATTTTGCAGAGCCACAATAAATCAAGCTGAAATGTCAAAAAAAAGAAAAAAAAGGTCTGGCTGGCTTTGGGTTAACAGTGTGTGTCCAGGCACACGCTGTAGCTCCTGACACAGCTTCCACACGCTCCAATTATCAGCCAGGTTGCTATAAGCCTGGTCAAGTTAGCTCTGGCACAGCACAGATCTCACTGACAAAAATGTAATCAGGGGTGTCTGATTACGTTACAGCGGTGCCAGTGAAAACTGTGGCGCCCAGCCCACGTCCCACCTGCCTTTCAGCCAAATGATCACTGCCTTGGTGTGATGTTGTGACCCCAATTACACTGCTTGAATTTAATGAGTGTTTGAACTATGCTGCAGCATTTATAGTTGTTTATACAAAATAAACTATGGCCTGTTGGCTGCTGCTGGGTGTACTGTATTAAGTAATTTCATTGACACCTCATTAAGCCTGTTGCTATCGCTGTCAACTTTTTTTTAATTCTAGCACACGACTGTTTTCAAAGATAACACTCAGAATTCTAATTCTTGTAATTTTTGAACCAAAGCGTCAACAAAAATGGTAAACAAAAGCGGGATAATTGTAGCGCCAACTGCATATTATGCTGGCTGTAGTTAGACAGTGTTAGCCACCTAATTTGCTAACACAGCCTCTATGAGTTGGTTGAAAGAGCCTGTACAATAAATATGATAGCTACGCACATTACAATGCTAAAAAACTCTAAAACATAAGCTTCCTCACAAGTTAATAACATTAGAAGATTAAATAAAGAAGCAGCTTTGTTCTGGTCTCCCAGAGTAGAGTTAATTAGCCTAAGCAGTACAGAATGATTAATAAAAATGAGATTTTTGTGAATTGTTCTGTTCTGTTAGTTGGTGCTCTGCCATTTTTCTGATGGCCCATTATTCCGAAATGGCCCACTGCTCCAGAAATACTCACTCTCCTTGCAGTAACACCCTAAACCTGAATCCCAACAACAGACAAATGGGCTTTAAGTCCAATAGGACATTTGTCAGACTATTGGAGTTTTGGAATAATGGGCAGTCCCCAGTTAACAGTATTGCTCAATTATTGCTCTGAATTCTGATAAAGTAGCACTCTTTAACTCCACATAATAATTAATGAAGTTAGCTAATGGCTACATGAATTATTATACATTATTAGCTAAATTAAGATACTACTGTCTGTAATAAGTTAGTTAGCTGGTGCCATGGCATTGTTCCGATGGCTCATTCATCCAAAACTCCAGCAGTCTCATTGGAAAGCCCATTTGTCCGACAGCCTGCTATTCCACAAACAAACGCCTATTGCTCTTAAGGTCTATTTCTCTTAAAAATACACACTACCCCTGCGCACACTAACCCTAACCTCTAACCCTAACAAATGCAGTGAGTGTGCATTTTCGGAGCAATGGATGTTTGTTTTCAGGGTAACAGGCCCCAGTTAACCAAGCATGCTAACATTTGCAGCTTATGTTACAGCAAACAAACACACTGTTTAATCCATGCCTTACGATTTTTGCTCTTGTTTTTTTGGTTTTCGTCCTTTCTCCATGCCTCTCTGCTCTCTGGCTGCTCCAGGGGTGTTTCTCATCTGCTGGCTGCCTTTCTTTGTGACTCACATTCTGAACACCCACTGCAGGACATGCTACGTACCTCCTGGGCTTTACAGTGCTTTCACCTGGCTGGGGTATGTCAACAGTGCCCTCAACCCTGTTATCTACACCACCTTCAACATCGAGTTCAGGCGGGCCTTCATCAAGATCCTCAGCTGCTGAGGGAGACGACGACGTGCCAGGAAATTAAAATGGAAATGAGGTTGTGCGCTCATGCTACAACTCTATAACAGTGACCACAGCTGTACACTGGTCTTGCTCATGATCATGGTCAAGCACACCTGCATTTTGCCCTGCAGGAGTTATACAGTAGCAACAACATGAAGCAAGAAAAGGGACAGACACTGTGGCAATAAATCCAAACAAAAGAGGATTTCTACTCCTAAACACTCAAACTTTTGTTTCTCAACAGGGCTGGGACTCCATCAACAGTATTACCCCTCAAATAAGACTTTAATTCTTACATGCATACAGTCTTATTGATAGCACAAGGTGTTGGACTTTCTTGTGGATATGTCTTGTACAGTATGTACAGTACACTGCTCATTGGCATAGTTCCATCATCGGAGCCATGATGGAGCTTTAAGGCTGGTAAATTGATCGTATAGAGATGTGGGCCACTGCATCCTGAGGCCCGCTGCCACCTCACTATGTGGATTAACCGATGTTAGTCACCTCCCCCACTCACCCCACTCCTTCATCATTATCATCATCACCACCATCAGCGCATGCACAAATCAAATTTCAAGGGCATCCACTTGAATTGTGCGGGAGGGATCATACTGGCCCCTGCCAAGACTCACATCATTACGAAGATTGTCATATATATTGATGTGGAGGCATTGTGCTCAGTGTGGATTCATTAGAATTTTTTAAAAAATGTGAGATTTTGATGTAATGCACAGTGGAAACATTTTCAGTGTTTTTTAAAAAGGGACCGTTTGTTTATTGGCAAACCTCCCCCTGATTTAGAGCTGGCTGCTCGAATGCAGTGGTGAGCTTTGTGATCTTCACCAATCATGCAGGATTGTAAACCATGTGGTGGGCAGGTCTGTCATGTCATGGACAGTGTGTTGTAAATAAATTAAAAAAATGATGCAATGATGCAATGTTTTCCAGGCTTGCAATAATCTCTCTATACATATACAGTATCACTCAGCCCATGCAGAGATGGACACAAATAGAGGAAAATGTCTCTTTCGTAATGTATCTCATCAAACGCGTCAAAATAAAACAGAATACTGATATGGAAGATGTATTTAATTAAGCTACAGGTAATTTGTATACAAAAATAGATTTTATGCTAACTGTTATTATCACATTTTAGGCATTTAGTTGCCTCAGTATGCTGCCATACAAAGGCTAACTGCAGTTACTATGCAAAGGGTAATACTGAGAAATATTTTTAAATTGTTTCACGTTCCACGTTTTGTTGTTACTGCAATTTTTAAACCACTTTTTCTCTAGAGCAAAGCAATTGAATTTCTAAACTTTATCACAAGATATAACAGATATCAAGAGGTTCATTCTTCATTATAACTCTATTTCAACCAAAAATGTAGTTACAGCAGTTAGCCTTTGAACAGCAGTATTTGTCTGACCTTGAATGAACAATGTAAGAACTGTAGTCTAAAACTAATTAATTACAATTATCAACAGAATGTGAAGAAAGAACCGTTTTGAAGTTATGTCAAAGACATCTATGTATTATGTTGCAGAGATATCTACTGAAATTAGCATGCTAAGAGCTATCCCCAGTCCGTCCTGTCCCATAATACCACTGTGTACCTCAAGAGGCGATTGTGAGTCACTGCAACGTCCAGTCTGCCCTCAGTCAAACAACACCGAAGGGGTTTTCTTGTCGTAAATGTAAATCTAAGCCTATTATCGTGAAAACAAAAGTCCTTTGCTCCAAAAAATACAGTGGAGTTCGGTAGCTGCCTGCTTTACTGCCTGCCAGACTCCATTAATATATTGATCAATTTAAACATCCTTCTAAAAGATTATTAATCATTTGCACAGCTCATAGATAGAAGCCTACTTGTTCGGCAAACATTCAGCATTAATTTGAACTAAAATCAACGTGAAATGTGTAAACTAAAACAGAATAGAAATTTAAAAGGAGGACGCTGCAGCTGTAGTATTTCAACCTAGAATGTTCTCTTAATCTCTAACATATCATCAATTTTATGACTTCCAAATATAAGTAAATAAATATATTACAGGTTTCTCCTTTAAACCTGGGTTATCCCTGTATTTGAGAATAAAATGTAATATTACATTATGTATTTTAAGAATTTCAAATGCATAAATACAAGCTCCTGAACGTGTTTTTCCACAAATTACTTCTTATTTTTTTGCCCAGCAAAATAGAAATGACAAAATACTCAAAAGTATTTTAAATACATGAAAAAATACTGGCCATCTCTTAGCTTATGTATATACAGTATGTGTATGTTTCAATGCCGCTTATGACGGGAGACACCAACAGACGGTGCGTAAAAACATCAGTGGGGATGAACAGAAGAGGAACCAAGATGAGTGAATACGATATTGAGAGTGGGGATATTTAGAGACATAAGAGGCGCAACAGTGACACACAAGAAAACAAAGAATGAAACTGGAGAGAAAAAACACGGAAGGAGATAAAGGACGATGGGAGAGCTGAGTAGGAGGGAATAAAGCCAAAAGAGAAAGAAATGAACTGAAAGAACGAGGATCAAAGGTGATTGTAGGAGGAAAATAAAACTGTAGATGGATTAAGGATAGCTCCAGGAGGAAAAAATAAGAGGGGGGGGGGTCAGCCTTTTCTCAGCCTACATCTCAAGCACTCCTATTTCTCCGAGAGGCATAAACACCTGCTCCCCTGACACTTTGTGCCATTGCGTCGACTCAGCCTTGTTTCCACTGAGACCACTTATATGATAATGACGCACCAGGTGTGTGTGTATATGTGTGTGCGCGTGTCTGCATTTATGGACGTCCGCTGTGATGTGAGAGGAACCTCCAGCTCGTGATCATCATGAGGCAGACATCAATAACCCACAGCATTAATTTATGTTTTCCTTCTGTTCTCATGCAACTGAAATCAATATTCAATATGATGTAGAGGCTTAAATAAAGGCATATTTACAGGAGTGTAATTGGAACATAAACAACCAGAGGTTGAGATTCAATAGTGATCAAAGGAGGTGTTTGTTCTTCTGTTCTTTAATTGATGTTGAATATGAAAATATTTAATTAAAGATGCCTTTTAGATTGCATACGTGCCTCTAGATTATATCCACCTACTTAATATAAATGAACTGTATACGTCTGAAGCCTCAAAGGCAGGGAGCCGTGCTATAGATCCCCAGAGGCTGCAATGTTCATTACATCCAATAATATGATGCAGCCCAGTGGATCAAACATCGTGATTATGTTTCTGTGCATTTTTATTAGCATTGAGGCTAAAAAAAAATGACACTCTTGTTCTTAGTTTAGACGCTGCCAGAGGAAAGGTTATGGGGTCATTAAAAACAAGAGTTTATACCTTTGGGAGCATGTATGTGCTCAGCCAATTTCATGGCAATCAGCTTTTCGTACATTAAAAGACATCTTGTGTTGGTATTTTAACCTGCGGGTGATGCATGAGCCCCATGATGAGCTTTATTGAGTGTTTAAAATCGTTTATCCTGACAGTGTAGTGAGAATATTTCAACTAGTTTGCAAACAAGTCAACTTGTTTCAAGATTTTTTAAGAAATGAGGTTGACTGCTGAACTAGAATCAAGTAAATGACACCTGTCATCTGAGGACTGACAGAGAGCTTCTTCACATGATGTAATATCAACAAAATAGCACGAGGTGGACTACAATGCTTCAAATATGGACGGATGTTCTACGAAGAAGCTACAGATTCTGAAAAACGGATGCACATCTTCAACCTGCCAGCACAGAAGATCTATACTATCACCGCAGTTTCAAGGTGGGCAGCCAAGATTAGTGTCACTCAATATCTGCCCGAACGTGATGTATGGTCACAATGTCCCATTCTGTTATGATGCTGAATAATGGCCAGAAAGGGGTTTTTGCAGAACATAATGAGTCAGAGTGATGTTGACCTTTGACCTTAAAATGGCATCTTTAACTACCGAAATCTAATAAGTTTATCAATTGTGTTTAAGTGGACATCTATCTTGTTCATGAAACTGAGATGAACTTGAGATCACAGTGAACTTGAACGTTGACTTTTTAACACCAAAATCTGACCAGTTCACCCTCAAATCTAAGTGGACATTTGTGCCAAATTTGAAGAAACTCTTTCCAGGCATTTCTGTTATATTGTGTCCACAAGATTGGGATGAACATGAGGTCACAGTGATGTCAACTTTTGATTTTTTACCAACAAATCTAATCAGGTCATCCTTGACTTCAAGTGGACGTTTGTGCCAAATTTGAAGAAATTCTCTCCTGGAGTTCCTGACATATTGTGTTCACTAACTTCTTTACCACTAAAAATGAAATTAACATCATACCTCCATCCACGGCCATTGCCAGTGCAGAGACATAAAATTACACTAGTTTCTGTAACACAAAAAAAGGTGACTGTGCCTTTTAAAAGAGAGTAGCAATCACACTTGACTTTATGGGTCTATAATTTCTGCATATGAAATATGCTTATAATTTCCAAGACATTTCCTGATAAGAGCTATATAATTTGATAATAATTATAGGGAAAATACTGTCAGTGCACAGCAGGTCAGCTGAACATGTATGAATGTGAAATTTGTCTACAGGAGAGCATACAATTCCACATGTGTAGAGATGGGATTTCCAATAATAAGTGAATATTGAATTTGTTTTTTTCCCCCCTACAATTAGTAATAAATCACATGGTCCTTCCAAGGAAACTATAGGAAATTATCAGGAATTACAGATCTGTAGAATAAAGCGTTTATCAAGGTAGCTTGTGTGAAATAAGTTTTTTCACAATACATCTCAGGCACACAGGTGCAGGGGCAAATCACTAACCCACCATCACAGAGTTTCAGGTTCAGTGTCGGGTACTAACAGTGTTTAAAGTCCTTATCTCTGCACTCCTGATGGTCTGTTGGATCGCCTGCACAGAGGTGCAGGGCTTTGAGGTCTTTTAGTGTGAACAGTGCATTACACTCCCCTCGTGATGCTTCATGTCGTCTGATTGTAAAGAATTTTGCTTTAAGGTTAAAACCCAGAGTCAGACTGAAAGATAAAATTGCAGCTTGAAAACACATCAAATGTTATGTTTCATTGCTTGAATAAAGCTAAAAAGGCATATTTTTTCTTTAGTTTCAAGATCAAATGTCTTTTTTTTTTAGATTCTTATGGTACTCTCAAGAAATCAACATATTTGTTTGCTTCATACTAGCAGAACCAACTTTATTAGCAATTATGGTCTTCTAGTGGCAAGAGGACAGGTTCAGCAGTCCTTAAAAACATTTAAATTCATCTTCAGGGGACAGTGAATATACCGTGAATCAAAACAAATTTCATTTCACTTAAATTTCTAGCCCAGTGGCTATCAAACAGCTAAGTGGTGGGCCTTCCCGGCAGGGGACTGGCGGCATTGCAGGGGGTCGTGTGAATAAAAGTGGGGGAAAATATGGAGCAGAACTAAAGCTGAATGAATCTGATTAATGTGTGAATGACAGACCAATAAGGGTGCTTTTATGTTAGCAAGATTCAAGTTACATCGAAAAATATAAAGTAATTTTTTTGACAAGCAGTAAATGAAAAAGGGGTAATGCTCAATCAAGGCAAATGTATCAGTCAAGACCAAAATATGACAAAGACATCTTACGGTCAGTGTAGTGGGAGAGCCTTGTGAACCTGACAATTTGGGCAAAGTCTTCAGTTATTTCAATCAAATAAAATAAATGTGATTACTTTTATATTGTTGGATACTTTGAAATTAAAGTGGTGAAAGGAGGCCAAGACTTTTTTCTTTCCCCCCCCCCACGACCCAAAGGAGGGTATGGCTGAAATAGTTTGTGAACCTCTGATCTGGCTCAGTAGTTCTTGAGATATCGTGCTCTGGACCAAAGTGATGGACAGACAGACTGAACAGCCAACATGGTCCTCCTTAGCCTCCTGCTGCTAGTGGAGCAAAAATAGAAAAAGACATGGCCTCTGTGCTCTCAAAGCAGTTATACCTCTGAATATTTTTATCTGATAAAAAACACAAGGCAAACTCATTTAAATTGGTTTACCCACACTTTGTATTACCAGTCTTTGTATGTATCACTGCACTTACTGTCAGTGTGTATGCATATATGTACTGTATGCCTGGATGAATACATACACGAGCTTTGGGGATTACAGTTGCTGTGTAACATGCATGAGTCTGATGAGTGCATGTCTGTGCAAGCACAAACAGGTGCTCTTCTTCTTTGAGTCTGTGTGACTTTATGAGGAGTGCGTGATGGAACATGTGTAATCGGATTGAAGCGAGCGGGGAGGTGCAGAAATCAAGGAGCCCATCCATGAGTGAAAGGCAGAGTGTGGGTTTAGCTGCACTGCTCACCCCCGCGAGTTGGAGACAACGCTCCAGAGGGAGCAAAAGATGAATGCGATGCAGCGTTTGCACGTTTATCAGCAGGTCTCAGGAGGAAGAGGATGCTGGCCTGAGTGACAGCTACTCATTGTTTAATTCATCAGATGTGGCCTATTTTAATCTAATTTTAGATCTAATCAGAGTGCAGCAAAACTAGGTTTAAAATGTGCAAATCCAGATTTAAAATGAAGCAGAGCTCTGTTGTACAATTAAAAACTAATCCCAGTTTAGTAAATGCAGGCTTGTTTGCTAGCTAGCTAGCTAAAACATTAACAAAACATTACGTTGTTTGACAGCGAGACAAAAAGTTAGGAAAGCCTTACATTGTTTGTGAGCTAGCTAAGAAGTTAAGTTGTTTTTTAGTGAGCTAAAGAAAATAACAAAACGCCGCATTGTTAACAAATGTCACATTGTTTGCTAGTTAGCTAATAAAGCAAGTTTATATGGCCAAACAGTAGAAGATTTTTAAAAAGGCACAACAGAACAATATGGAAAAAGAAAGTACCTGACTGTAACTGACTGTTTTAACAGATCAACTGGAGTGACAGAAATAAGAGAGACGTTATGAAACTCAATTGGGTTGAGGCGGTCCATTAACTTTCCATAAGGAACTTGATTATTTTGGTCAGTTCATCTCAAAAAGGGCAGCCATTTTAACACTTAAAGTTAATACTGGATCACATTTTAAATCAGAGTTTAGTATTTTGCCGCAACAGAAATAAATTTAATCTAGGTTTAGAGTAAAAACTATACTGATGTTTTAAGAGATGTTTAAATTTTATCTGTCTTAATTTGAAACCAGGTTAAATGTTTGCTTAAACATAATTGAAAGTTAAATTTATTTGGGTTTTAAAATTAATCCTTGTTGGTACAACCCAGCCTTAGCTTCTAAAGTCTCTGCTGCTCTACAAGCATGTGGCTGAGGGGTTAAGTCACACAGGGCAAAAATAAGTTGATGACTGAATGTGCCACCTCTCCAGCTCCAGCACAAATAGCAAGTCTGCTTCTGCTTCTTCCCCTTTGTCTCAATGGATATGAGAGGCTTTGTGCATTTCTGTGGGTGGATGAACAGATGTGATGGGCGCTTGCAGTGTTTAGCAGCGGCTAATGATGATGGATAAAGATGCTGATTACAGACAGGGGTGGCTACTTCCCTTGACTGACATTCAGCCTGTCCCCCTCCTCTTCCACCAATGCTTCCCACTATTTCCCTTCTCTCAATGTGTCAAAGCTGCATGATAATCATCCTCCCCTCTCTGTCACTCCCTGTCCTTTACACACATGCTGCCTCTACTGTTAATTTGAGGCCATTTTGAGGTTCAGAGGTCAAGTGTCAGGGGGGAACCAATCCAAGCCTGCAATGGTGAGAAATGAGTTTGACTGTA
>JAJHUR010137470.1:2726-17431 GCA_027495735.1 Lutjanus campechanus | reverse complement strand
AAGGACATTTCTACTGACTGTTTCTGTGCAAAGCTAACTGGATCTCAGCTTTTGTCCACAGTCGAGTCTGTTTCGTTGCGTCTTTTCTATCATTTTAGATGTGTTATGTCTTGATACTTGTTTTTGTCTAGTTACGTATCTTACTTTGTTTTCATGTTATGTCCTTTACGTTATTTACATCTTCTTACGTCTTATGTTGTGTTCATCTTGTTAGATTGTTTCGTCTTGTCACACCGTCTTACTTACATTTCTTTGTATTACGTTGTTTTCATCTTGTTTCATTGTGTTACTTAATTTTCGTCTCGTTAAATCTTGTTGTGTTGTTTTTTTTTTATCTTGTTACATCTTGTAACATTGTTTTTTCTTGTTACGTCTTTTACATAAATTGTCTTGTTGCACTTTGTTACGTTGATTCATCTTAAGTCTTGTGCGCCATTTTCCTACGTTATTTTTGTCTTGTTCAATTTTTTACATAATTTTTGTCTTGCTACATCACGCCACATTGTTTTCATCTTGTTATGTCTTTTATGTAATTTTCATCTTGTAACGTTGTTTTCTTCTAGGTCCGTCGTTTTCATCTTGTTACGTCTTTTTCATAAATTTTGTCTTGTTGCATTTTGTTACGTTGTTTCCATCTTGTTAAGTCTTGTACGCTATTTTCGTCTTGCTACACTGTTTTGATCTTGGTCATGTCTTTTACATCATTTTTGTCTCGCTACGTGTTATGTTGTTTCCATCTTGTTACATCATGTTACGTACTTTTTCTCTTGTTGCATCTTGTTGTATTTTTTTCTTCTTGTTACATTGTTTTCTTCTTGTTTTGTATGTAATTTTTGTTTTGTTACGTCTTGCTACATCTTTCACAACATCTTTTAGCCTTGATATGTTGTTTTTCTCTCCTTATGTTGTCTTCAACTTGTTACATAGTTTTTGGACATGTGTCGTTTTTGTCTTTTACATAATTTTCATCTCGTTACATCTTAGTACGATGTTTTTGTCTTGTTTTGTTTGTCGTGCGCTATATTCATTGATGGATACACCAAGGAATCGTCTTTTCTACATGTTATATGTTGTCTCATCCATTTAGTTTGAAATCAGTCTTGATGTTGGGAAGGTGGTGCAGAATGATGTGCATAGTAACAAGCCTGTTTTGAAAATGTAAAGAGTAGAAAGTACAGATATTTGTGTTCAAATGTAGGAGGCAAAAAGCAGAAAGTTTAAAAGTAAAAAGTAAATACTTGGGTAAAGTACAGATACCTGAAAACTCTACTTAAGTACAGTAACCAAGTATTTCTATTCACTTACTTCCCACCTCTTGTTGTTTATGTGTTTGTGTCGTGTGAATACAGGTCACAAATCCTCTTGAGTTTACTTTTTAAAGGCTTGTGAAGTTGCTCCTAAAACCTGAGAATAGAGTTCCACTGATGTAGCGTGTAATCTCGCCTGCGTGGTCTCACAGGGAGTGCGCTCCTCCGTCGCAACAATGGTGCTTTTATTTGGAAAAATACAGAAAACAAGACAAAGGTTTTCAAGTATTCATGTCCAATTTTCACTCCTGTCACCTGCATTGCTATTTCACCGCGCTAATCCCTGCAAACTTTGAGAGGTTAGAAGTTGAGAGAGACGGAAATATAAGCACACTGTAATGAAATTCAGGTCGAAACACTGGCCGGGCCTCAACCTGAGGCAATGAATTAATTCCATGTAGTTGTCTCTCCTCGTAGCTGACAACAGCAAACGGTGCAGTGACAAACAGGGCAGAAGTTTAGCTAAAAGAGCAATATGACTGATGTAGCCATGGCAAGTGAGTGGGAGTCAATCTGGACTTGGACTTTCTGTTCTCAGACTGCCAGCCTCATGGATGGCTTCAGGCTACTGAATGCTAAATGGTGTAGCCTTGGCTATCCTTTCAAAGTGCTGCTCACTCCGTGTGTGGGATGCCTAGTGATCTCCCCATTCTTTATTTATTTAAAGTGACCTTTCGACTCCCGAGCTGAGATTGCTTTGGGCAAACTGAGCTGGGTTTAAATGTTCGGGGGTGTGGGAGGGAGGCCATCGTTTGTTGCCAGGGCCCTGAGCGAACCGCGCTGAAACTCCACAGTTTTAACCCCAGAATTCTACTGGGAAGCGCCGGCTGGCAGGCAGCAGCAAATGAAGCGTTGCAGGTTAGATGTGGTGATAGGTTTTTGTCCTCATTAAAAAAGAAATCCCTGCCACTGCTTCCTCATTTGTAATCCACCGCAATTCATTCGAGGTGGATTTTGATTTGGGGGGATTTGGATGGTGTACGGCCAGTGAAGCCAGCAGGAAAGAGAATACATCTTGAAGTTTTTCGTCTTACGCAAAGCCCTGAAAGAGCAACTTTACATACGCTTTGTCCTCACTCACTTTCCAGCTTTGTGATTAAAGACAAAACCTCAGTCTTGGCTGCACAGAATGTACATGTTCCTGCTTATGAAAGTACAACAACCAATGAAAACCTGTTCTTAAAGGGATGGTTCAAATTATTTGCAGAGGGGTTACATGAGGTACTCACCCACAGTCACTGTATTACCTACAATAGATGCCAGGTGGCATGACGCTCAGTCTGGAGAAGCACAGAGAAGTCTCCAGCACAGAAGTGAAGCAATGCACTGCTGTGGACAGGATCAGCAACAAAAGGTGTTTTAGCCACCTGAAAAAAAGGTGTACATAATTCGTTATATAAGCCAAACATCGCACCCTCCAAACCAACCAAACTCCACTGGCAAAATCAGTAATTTTACCTTGCAGAACGCAGGAGTTAATTTCACCTCTTTCTCCTCGCAGTTTCATGTTGGAAAAGGCTGTCTGATGTCAAGGTAAAGAGGAGGAGTTGGTAGAGACCAAAACAGAGCTAAAAGCAGAGAGAGTGTTGACTTGCTTTCATCAGGTGGCGAGAAACACAACAACAGGCAGCTGCTCCAAAATCTCTTTTATGTTCAGGTAGTAGTTTGTGGTTATGGAGCTGGTTATATCTGCAGGAAAACATTTTGGATGATCAAAGAGATTGTAGCTGCAATAACACCAGGCATAACAAAATCATGGATGCTGTCGCAACCTTTGTGCAAACATGTTCTCCAATTTTTTTATGTGGCTAAAACACCTTTTTGTTTACCTTGCGAGGCCACTGGATTCTCAAGATCACGAGATCTCATGAGAATCCGCACCAGAGGTGTTGCGAGCCACGCGGCATCCTTGGAGGAGCTACTGAAGGCTTTTGTCGATGTTTTTTGCTCGTCTTCCAGGCGGCTTCTGCTTTGCTTCAGTGAGTTGATCCGATTGGTTGAAGTTAGCTCGTGTCCAAACAGTTTCTATGGATGGCTTCCCAGATGATTCCGTGTAACAAACCATCTGGTGTGTTAGATCACCTTTTTGTTGCTGACCCTGTCCACAGCTTCAGTGCTGGTTCTCCTCCCTGCTTCTCCCTGCTGGCGGTGTGCTGACTGCCGTCTACTGTAGGTAACACACAGACTGTGGACAAATATCTCAAATAATCTGAGCTGCCCCTTTAAGCGCACTTGTGGCTCAACGTGCCAATCACTTGAAACATCGGCCCCACTTCAGGGAGCTGAAACATAATGAGTGTCAGTATCATTAAATCTACCGTGCTGATATTAAATCAGTATCATTCAAAGGAGCTCATGCTGATATCATTGCTTCAGAAAGTGCTGATGCTGCTGTGGGACCTGCTGGCTTCAGTACGATAGGATTTTGCATCCATTCAGAGATTCTCTAATTCCCTCAGGGACTATACTGCACAGTAATCCACTTAATTTACAATTACCCATGCAAACCACACTCATATGGAATGATAAATGGACTCGTGTAATCCCACTCATAGAGCTGGTGCGGGTGGAAACAGATCATATACGCTATATATGGTCTGTTTTCTACCTTTCCATCGTTTGTCTCCATGCAAACGGCAGGTTGTCATATATTTGTGTATGAATTGTTCTCGTTTTAGAAGCGTGCACCCACTCGTACGCACACAGTTATTGCTGCACATACCCTATGTATCTCCTCTTCTGCATACTATATGAAGCTCCTCGGTGTCTTTGAGGAGATGCAGGGGTAAAGCCTGGCTGTGCAGGGTGAATGTTAATGTTTTAACTCCCCTGCCAAAGATCAGAGCAGCGCCTGCTCTCCTCGGCCCTTTGAACTCTAACCCACTTTTTCACTGTATCAACCTCTGTCCTCCCCACGTCTGTGCCGCTGGCTGCTGGGTATTTGGTATCAAGGAAGGATTTCTTGGCATGAGGAGCGCGAGGTAGTCGGATACAGGCGGTTCTGTTCTCGTACCTGTGGCTCGAGTGCGCCCAAAGCCATGCTAACGGCTCTTTGAGGCTGTATTAAGGACAGCGATGCTTTGAACTTGCAGGTTCTGTTTCAAAAGAAAGAAATCCTCATTCAAAAGCTGACTGAAATTTATAACAAGGCTAATAACTAAAAATCCAGCCATGGAACAGAGTCTTTTGAACCACTGTGGTATGTGACTTGCCTCTTGTGTTCAGATAAGTAGTTTCATCAAACACTATTTAATATCTAATATATTATGTGCTTCCATTACTAAAAAATCTCCATAAGAGGTTTGGCAAGGATCAAACCTGTGCCATCTGCCCAACTCTAGCAACTCTCAAATAAATCATGACAGGTTGTAAGACCAGCCTCAAGCATGCTACTACAACCGGTGGCAAGAGCCTGGCAGCAGCTCTTGAGAATAAGCCGGGGGCGACCAACAACTCCCTGTCCTTGTCCCTGCCCTTCCACCAAATTTAATTTCTATTAAAGGACAGATTCAATCCTGGAGTATACAATAAAAGAAATACTTTTCTTTCCATTTTCCATTTCAACAACAAAGAGCCCTCCCCGCCTTCCACCCATCCCCTCCTGCCGTCCACCATTGCCTTGAGCGTCCAAAGGTACAAGGTCAACACAATAACACTTGTTTCTTAAGAGAAAATAAAGCAGTGTAGAAAGTGGAAAAGGTTTTGTAATCAAATTATGTTAATCTTTGAATAAAGACTGAGGAGATAGCAATAAAAATAGAAGAAAATGAGAAAAGGGGAGAAAAAGAAGGAAGGGAGGCAAAAGGAGGAGAAAAAACAAAAAACAAAGGGACCAGTATGATAGAAACATTAACAGTCAACCTAATGTATAATAATGAATTAGTTAAATTAACACTTAACAGATAAAGTAGCTTTTTCTATGGAGAAACTCACCCAAAGTTGAGGCAGAGCAGCCGGAGGATATCGGAGAGAAAAACCAAGAAATCATGAAATATGATCCAGTTTTACCAAAATCAGAGATGGGAGTTAGTGAAGTTTTAAAGTTGTGTGCTTTTGTACAGTAATCACATATCTTTTTTCCAACGTAGTGCTTATTTGTGGTCTAATAAACAGTAAATTAATCAAATTCAGTGCCCACAAATCGCTGTTTTTCATGCTCAGACAGAGCTCAGAAGCATTTTGTGATGTAGTCTTGCATAGCCAGACCTATTTCTGAGCTAACTAGCCAACTAGCTGCTAAAGTAGCCACTACCAACATGTAAAGCTTGCCTGGCTATCAAAAAATAAAGTAAAGTAAATAGGTGAAAGTTGAGGCAGAGCAGCCGGAAGACATCAAAGGGAAGACCAGAAAATATTTTCTCCATGAAATATAATCCAATTTCACCAAAATCAGTGAATAAAGCCAGGAGGTTGTTGTGCTTGTGTACAGTAATCAATCTCCAGAAAACGATAAAAAGTTGCGGCAGAGCAGCCAGAGGACATCACAGGGAGGACCTGAAGGTATTTTCTTCATGAAACATTATCCATTTTCGCCAAAATCGGTGAACAAAAGCCCGACAGCCAGCACACAGTTTTCCAAAGAAATTGGGCGTTTAGGGAGTGGAGCCTGAAAGAGACGGGAGCTAAAACATCTTGTTTCAGACAGAGGCTGGATAGATGGGCTGCATAGAGGACCAGTGCAAGATAAATGAGGATGTTTTTGAACTGTGAATCATGCAAAGCTACTCTAGGGGAGTCCCAGAATAAAAAAAATATTGAGCTGGAAAAGGGCATAATAGAGAAGTTTTACTCTGGTCCCCTTCACTGAAGACTCATATTGTTCATAGTCCCATGGGAAGACTCGTGAGTCTTAAGACTGATGAAGGAGTCAGGCTCCATAAACTCTGTCTCCAGATGACGTCACCAGCACAAGATGCAGCACTCGCACTTGGGCTTCATTTTTGTACAGTGGAAAAAAAAAGTCCACATTTATATAAAGTCTGTGGTTTGGACCAACGAGGTGAGCCGACCAGTCGTCCAACAGACGGATATTGTCATCCCGAGGGACACACCAGCAGTGTGTCTTTTTAATTTTGTCCCCGTGATTAATTTTTCTCTTTAAATCAGTCTTTAAATGTAATTCTCCTGGCTGCTGTCTCTGATTCATCCCGTTTGCTCTCACACTTTTCTCACGTTACTTTCCCTCACACATTTGATTGGCCCTTTTTTTTCCAGTTTCTAGTCGATGATACGCAAATCAATCTCCCTCTTTCACTTTTTAATCACTGTCTCTTGCTCCTTCTCTTGTTCCTTCTTTCTCTCTGACTTAGCCTCTGTGACCCTTTGACTCAGTCAATTGCTCTCCCCATACCTCCGCGCTGCCTCTGCTTTGATTCACACATTTTAATTGCCCATTTCCCCATCTCCGGAATTAATGAAATCTTTATTCATACAAAGATTTATTAAGATTTAGAGAGACCGGGGAGGAATACAGAGACGGAAGCAGAAAACGGAACAATATACTTTGTTATTTGCCGAGAACAACAGATGTTGATAGCAATGATTGCTCCTTACTAACAGGGAATAAATCACAGAAATCACCCTCAACAAAAGCAAATGAGAAACACATTTTCCTCCCTCTGTTCCGAGTATCATTTGCTGTCCAAAGCCTTTGAGAGAGACGCTGTGAAGGAAACACAGCAGATCAAAGCCTTTTCCCTCGCCCTCTCTCACAGCAGTCCTCATGCAGGAAACGACAGATCTGGGTGATGAGTTGACGGCGGAGAAAACGACGCAGGGAAAAAGGTTAGAATGACATGTGAGGACATGTTATGACTGCTGCCGTGACTTGACAGTGCAGGGTTAATTATGGATGGCCTCCTCTGTTGGCAAGGGCTCAACACTAAGTCACAGAGACGACTGAGGCTCGGCTGCCTTCTGGCTATGTGCGTTAGGTCCTCTTATGTTTTATTACTGCTGGAGGTTGCACTGCAGTGGCGGAGTTCCACTTAGGATTTGAAACGAGCTTTCTGACAAGAGAAGTTAACAACAGTTTCAGCCGATGTTTTACGACTGACCCATTTTACTCACGGGTTATTAGCAAAACACATCCTCTGAGGACCGTGGAGGCGATGTAATGACTTAACCCACCAGACTGAACAGAAGAACTGGAGTCTCACAGAGAAACACAGCACTTCCCCTCATTTGCTCGCAATGATATAAATCTCTTCATGTTCTTAAAGGAATAGTTGGACATTTTGCATTTGCTTTTCTTTAGAAGATTAGAAGATCGACATCAAGGTGTCTGTTAGCATCTTTATACCAAGCCTAGTTAAAGACTGCCTCCAAAGATGACTCATTTATACAGATTATCATGTTTTTTTTAACACAAAAATAACCAGAAATGCAACAATAATTTGTCATTTTAGGGAGAGTTATGCATTTCAAACAGTTTTTCCCTCTGCCAAGCACTTGTGTGAAGCAAGCAGCAACCTCAGGGGCTGAAAAATTAACTAAATTCAGAAGTGCCAAAAACTGCAGTTCCTCAAATGGCCACTTGAGGCTGCCTCCAAAAGTGAATCAATCCCCATAGACCGTCATATTAACATGTCTGACTTTACAGCAGAAATAAAGCCTGGTACAAAAACAGCTTTGGTCTCTGTAACTAATTTCCCCCTTCATGACAGAGGGGGTAATTTCTATAGAACTCACCTGTTTAAATTATTTTAAACTTTAATGTTATGCATAATTTAGGGCGTACCTGCTTCAAGTGACAGGTGGTTCATGGTAGCCAGCTGCTAGGTAGCCACTTCAGAACGAGCAGAAATTCTACTTGTGTGACTGATTCCTGGTACAAAAACAGGCATCATTGATTCAGCTGCTAACGTTAGCTTGTGAAGAGCACGACCGTTGGGTGTGTTGTCTTTCTAATAATGTATCTTTACTTTGATGTGTGGAATTAGTCGATGATATAATTGGACATCGCCACTCTTGCTGGTTGGCACCATAAATATTAGTCAGTTAAACTATTTATCAATGTTTTATTCATGTACTTTTGCCTCTAAGATGTTATTAAGCCAGTCACCACTAGTTGACAGCTCGTAAAACCAGTGCCGGTTGTCAGTATTTTCAGAAATACAGCTCGTAACACCAGTATTTTCAAGCAAGAAATAAAAATGAGGTTGAATGTAGGCTTTGTTAGAAGAAACTGGTATATAATTATTGCATAACCACATTCAGCACAGACATGGACATTAACCTGCAGGCAGAGCAGGCTGCTGCTGCTGCTAGCACTGCTAACGTTAGTCACACTGTGTGTCAGGCTGGCTGTTAACGTCAGCTTTGGGTAAACAAAGTTGTTTAACCCCCAGACACTGTGATCCTTTTCGGTCTCAAAAGGTGAAGCAGTTTGATATCAAACTTTCTTGACTTATAAAATTCTATTTTAAACTGACAAACATCCTATGTGGAATCAAAAACATATTTGTCTCTCGCCCCGAACTGCCAACCATATTTTTTCCAAAGTAAAGTCCCATGGTGGTCCACCAGAAGGGGAGGAACTTCAGTCAATATGTCCGAACAGTAGGTAACATTGGTAACATCTACTACTGCAACAAGCCCAGTCAGATTCTTTTCTAACTGTTTCCCACCTGTTCCCGTCTTTATGCTAAGCTAAGCTAGGCTTAGACATCCTGAATCCATCTCTGTACTTAAACCACAGATATGAGAGATTGATACCAATTTTCTTATATCAGTTGTGAAGATCATGTGCAAACAAGACAGTGGATATCTTGATGCAAATAAAGCTAATGTTGTTAGCTTTAACTGCATGCCTGTAGCTAAAACCCTTGAGAAAGTAACGGGGGGGATGAGAACAGGCATCGACAGTGGACATGGACTCATGAGGACAGAGATCAGGATGAATGGGAGCCCTTTTATTGCTATTCTCCTCTCCTTTCTTGTAGCCCCGCCTTCCTGTAAGCATGCACACATGTAGCCTACATGCTAACTATGTTGTGTGTCAAGTCGGGCCGCATATAGAGGAAATTTTATAAACTTGGAGAAAGAAAAAGCAATTTCCTTCCTGTGCTTTATCTCATTCCACTCTGCTTTTCATTTCGGCGCTACATGTTCAATCAATCAGGGATGCCAGGCCGACATCGCGGGCGCGCGAGCTGAGCTGCATCGATTTCTTTAAAGGATGTCAGGCTTCTGTGGCTGGTAAATGTGCCTCTGAAGGATCTGCTGTGTTCTCACATCATTGTTGCTGCAGACTCATACACATTTGATTGCCCAGATGCCATAATTAGCTTGGTCAGGCAAACAAGCACTCTGAAGTGGTTCTGCCTGAGTGTATCTATTTAAGAGACTCTTGTTTTTTTTGTTTTTTTTCAGCGCTCTATAGATTGGAATAAAGTGATGTCAGCATGAAACAAAAGCCTGAAACATTTAGTCGATTTACTGTCCTGACCTGGCAGAGAGAAGAGTTGCTCAGGCCAGAAAAGTGCTGGATTTGTCTCTATTGTCTCAAGGCTGGGAAGTAATTTGCCTGCTGCGTCTATGTTTGGGGAAATGGGGGGTAGTTTTTTGCTTTGTCATGGGGAATGCGATGATTCATGCTAAAAGAAGCCTAACATCTGGCCTCATTAATCATTTCTTTTCAAGTCTGGGTTTTCGGGGAATACTTTTCTCTTTTCATCACATTCTCTCCATCTTCCTCCTTCCTCTCCTCTCTCCCCCCCCTCCCATCTGCACTCCCTGTCATCTGTTGACATTCTGGCATGCCTCATCACCCATATCACTCCTCCCTCCTCATTTGCTCCCTAATTTGTTTAGATGGCAGAAGAAACGGAGGGATGAGGACGACTGTAAGGTGTGGAGGGAAGGAGGGAGAGAGAGAGGAGAGTGTGTGGGAAGCAGAAGAAAGAAGAGCTGCAGAGTTGTAAATCAAGTTTGATGAAATCCGTTTGCACGCGCTCTGAGAAGTAAGGGTTCCAAAATGGGTTCTTCCTGAAGGGCTGAGGTTCTACCCAGAACCCTTTTTTTTCAAGAAAGAGTTTGGCAAGGGTTCTTTGTAAGACTACAGGTTCCATTAAGAACCATTTTTCCAACAAAATTGATTGATGGAATAACTGAAGCACTCATAAAAGGGTTCTCAGGGAAAAAAAAACCTTAGTGAGTTCTAGATAAAACCCTTGGACTATAAAGGGACTCTTTATAGAACCTCCAGGTCAGGTTCTAGATACAACTCTTGAAATATAAAAAGGTTCTCTGTAAAACCCACTGAATGTGAGATAAAACCCTTGGAATATACAAAGGTTCTCTGGAGAACCTCCTCTGTGTGTTTTACTTAAAACCCATGAAAGATGAAAGCGTTCTCTATGGAACCCCCTTCATGGGTTCTAGAAAAAAAACCTTGGAATATAAAAAAGGTTCTTGGTAGAACCCCCTGGGTTTGTTCTAGATAAAAACCATGAAATGTAAAAAGGTATAAAAAGGGAGTTCTAATTAGTAACCGTAGAAGGCAGAAAGGTTCTGGATAGAACCCCCTTGATGGGTTCTATATAAAACCCTTGGAATGTAAAAAGTTCTTTGTAGAACCCCCTCGGTGGGTTCTAGATGAAATCCCTGGAATATAAAAAGGTTCTCCAAAGAACCTGCTCGATGTGTTTTAGATAAAACCCATGAAAAATAAAAAGGTTCTCTATAGAACCCCCTTGGTGAGTCTTAGATAAAACCCTTGGAATATAAAGAGACTCTTCATAGAACTCCCTGGGTAGGTTCTAGATAGAAACCCTCGGAATAGAAAAAGGTTCTCCATAGAACCTCCTCAGTGTGTTTTAGAGAAAACGATGAAATATAAAAATGTTCTCCATAGAATCTCCTTGGTGGGTTCTAGATGAAATACTTGGAATATAAACAGACTCACAGTAGAACCACTCCGGTGGGTTCTAGATAAAAAACCTTGGAATACAAAAAGGTTCTCAGCAGGACCCTCTGGGTGGTTCTAGATTTAAAAAAACCTCTGGAATATAAAAAGGTATTTAAAAAAAGGAATTAGAAGAAGGTAGAAAGGTTCTGATAGAACCCCAGAGAAGCTTCTGGAATGGATGGTGGAACCATCACACCATGAGAGGGGTTTCTGTAGAACATCTCATAGGGGAAACCTTTCACAGATGGTTCTCAGTATAACCCGTTCTGTCAGATTACAGGTAGAACTCTCCATGCGTAACCTCCATAAAGGGTTCTTCTACGAGGTCGAGCAGAGGAACCCTTCATGGTTCTAGCTGGCGTCTTTATCTCTCAGAGTGTGGTGTTTAACAGTTAGGGAGTTTCTCATTAGTCACCGAGCTCTGAGTGAAAGCAGTGACACATCCACATTAATGCCACATGCTACACGGCCCCGGGGCCCCAGATCAACACTCTGATAAGAACAACATTTTTCCATTCACAGCGATGACAAAGCCCCCCCGCACACCACCCGTCAAACATTTACAGGCTTCGGAAATCGCTGCTTTCCCATGACCGCTGTCCTGTCAGCTGACATGTTTGTTAGTCTTTATTACATTTTATGGCTCAGCTGGCGATCCTGAGGGACGGGCTGTTCATAATGTTGACAGAGAGATTTATACTATTAAGAATATTAACAGAGGAGACTGCGGATCGCTCAGAAGAAATGAAGCAGGCTGGAGACTCGGATCAAAACATGTCTTATATCGTAAGAAAAGATCAAAGTTCACCAGCAACACTCTGAAATAACTTTACTGTGACTTTATTAGGAGTGAACAACACACATTTTAACACAAATATCTGTACTTTCTACCTCTTACAGTTTAAAACTTGCTTCTGACTTTAGTTTTAATGTGTTTCAGGGGAATTATTGATTATTTTTGGATGAGACCAGTAGCTCCGTGGGTTGATCGGTCGGTCAGTCCACAAAAATTCCCCGAGCCTTTGGCGGTTTTTCTACCCAGGAGGCTGAGATTTGGCACGTGGCTAAAGTGACTAAAAGGGGGGCGTGGCAATGGGAGTGGCCTATCACAAAAAAGCGCCTAACTTCCAAATGGATCCACACATGATTTAGTGGAAGAGTTGGTCACAAGCCAAAAGACAGCTGATTAACTGCTTATGACAGTTGACAAAAAGGGGGCGTGGCCTATTGCAAAAAGGCGCATAAGTTTTAAATTGATTCACGTAACACGACCAAACTCATGAACCGTTTCTAGCAGACTCTTGTGAGAAGCGTCATTGCACTCAGCAGAGTTCCTTTATCATTAGTAATGTATGCTCCGCCCCCTACGATTTAGCCACGCCCCTTCCCACAACCCATGAACTGTTTCTCTCAAAGCAGACCTTGAGTTATGATTTTTTTTTATAATGTCATGGTTACAAATCATATTCACAAATTGAATGTGGATGTGTGCAAAAATCCTTTTTTGTTTCCCGAGTCGTAAAACACCATGAAGCAAATAAATCAGGTCCAAAGCAGCTACACAGTCACTGCCAAAAAATACGATGCATTAAGTCCAAAAAAAATTTCAGTGTGGTGTTATTTGGCAAATTTCTCACATATTACAGAATATAATCAACATCTCTGTGATTCAGCCTAAGCAGAGAAGAGCTGTAACACGGTCTGATAAGATAGCTCCGACTCTCCTTCCTGCATCAGGTTTATGGCTGGAAAAACCCAAACCGTGCTCTCAAGCCACAGTCTCCTTCCAGATGTTTGCCAGATGGCAGCATGGTACAGCATCCATCTACAGGGAGTCACAGGTCTGGTGATTACTTTGCGTGCTTGTACAACAGCCAGAGAATATGAATGCAATTGTTCATCCTTTGTAGTCATTGTCGAAGCAAGGTGCTTCCAACAATCATTATGTTGTAAAAAGTCAAATTAAAGTCCCCTCGTGATGCATCCACATGTTAACATAATCATCTCTTTATAAAACTGCTCCTCTACATTTAGTAGCTGGAATTTTGATTCGAATCACATGATCTTCATCGCCGAATGGAGTTGGAATATTTTCTGAATAACTTTAAGGGCCCAGTGTTAGGATGTACAGGGATTTATTGATGGAATATGGCAGAAATTTATTGTAATATTCGTAAGTATGTTTTCCTATCACCTGAAAATAAGAATTATGTCATGTCACGTCATGTTGCCCCGCCAGCAGCCCAGAACAACAAACCAAACACTGGCTCTGGACTCGGCCTTTTTGGATTCTGGGGGAGTTTCACGACCACTGTAGGTCCTCTTACCCGCTTATAATCTCAGAGGTCAACAATGATCGTTGGACCTCTACTTGGCAACGATTTTCTTGAACACTGCTTCAAACACTGAGCCTGGCAACATATCTGGGATCTCTCATAGACTCGGGCGGTTCAAAGGCATTACGGCACACCAGGGTATAAAGAAAAGTTGTTGTTGCTTCTCAGACTGAAGCAGAGCTCCTGCGTGTGTGTGCGTGCTGTTTCCCAACTGCGGGAACAGCGCTGCCTGGGAGTACTATTTGAGTGTCGAGTTGAGCCATTTTACACAAGTTTTACCACAATACTGGAGGCCCTGGTGAAATTTCAGGAAAGTATGACAAAATAGATACTGCCCAAGCCTAATCCAAAATGCATCTGGGCACAACTGGACAGACCTAATTGGGGTACTGGGTACCAAGCAACGCAACGTAGAGCTTGAGAACTGTGCCCAAACCTGATGCGGCGGGTTTGGGTAAGGTCGGGCCTTATTTCTCACATTTGGGATTTGGGCTGCACTATATTTATTTATTTATTTATTTATTCACATTTTTCTCACCAATTTAGTCGTTGCCAATTCTAATTCCCTGCATGTATTGTCCCCATTACTGAAAGCTCCTACTGTTTGGTGCATGGAGGGAAACTTGTTGTGAAAAATGTTGAGCTGTAGTCGGGTTTGGACTAAAATATTCTAAAGAGGGTCAGGCTCGGATAGAATTTTATTGGCATCAAGCCTTGACAGGCTCAACTTTTCAGGCGCTAACGCAGAGTAACCAACAGCTGTGGAGACCAAGAGTTGACGAGGTGCTTGATCTGGTTTCAAACAACAACAAAAAAATCACAAACTTTATTAAATCACAGCTAAACTTTTCACTAAAATACGCTTCTGAAAACACTTGAGACAAGAAATGTGCTATCCAGTAATAGAAACTTGATTTCTATTTGATCAGCACTTTCTAGTTTGACAGTTTGATCTGAGTTTCGTGATCCTGGTACGCTGTGCTTTTCAAATCTGGACCGGCGACGCTTCTCTGTCAGCCATCATCTCAAACCTGTCCGTTATTCAATAAAACAGTTGTGATCGGCCAGATCAGATCCTGGACTGGTGGAAAAATTCTCTGATCTGGAGGGTGGCCAGACGAATCTGCCAAAGCAAATGAAACACGAGCTTGC
>JAJHUR010137469.1:2053-41285 GCA_027495735.1 Lutjanus campechanus | reverse complement strand
GGGAAGAGACGCCATCTATGGGAGCATTGGGTTCTGTGCACACTGTAACACAGCATAGGTGTGTGAATTGCTACTGACTGACCCTGACAAAGACAAAAGTTGGTTGCAACACATTGGCCATTATATGGTACTTTGCATTGTTAAATAAATGTGTTTTAATTTGGCAAAAATCTAGCAGTGTGCCTTGAATTGTTTTTGAAGGAGACTTGCATTTTTATATCTTATTTAAACTGTGTTTTACCTGTGCAATGACCCCTTCACAAGAATAAGCACAGTATACCTGAAGTATGTGATAAACAGACCCAATAGCACTTCAGCACTTCCACTCTATTGTCTTCGCCCACTGAATATGGACACAGCTCTCACTTTGTCTGGTTAAGGACCAGATGGCCCATAGCAGCTGCCCTGGTACCCCATAGTCCCACAGTACCCCTCACAGGATCCCTCGGGGGACACGGTCTTACAGTAGGCCTTCTCCAAGTCCACAAAACAGATGACCCCCTAGTAACCCTGCCGGGTTAAAGAGCTGGTCCACTGTTCCACAGCCAGGATGGAATCTGCATTGTTCCTCCTGAATCTGGGGTTCGATAATCTGTCAGAGGCTCTGGAACAAACTTTCACAAGGAGGCTGGGCAATGTGAAAGTCTCTCCCCTGAAATGCTGTTTGCTAACATTTTGCCAGTGGAAACCACATTAATTTCATCAACATGCATGCTGAAAATAACAGCCAACGTACAGTTCAAAGCCTCAAAAAACACAACTACAGCATGAGTTATGAACTGTGCATTTTTCATCAGTCATACTAGTAGTTTTGCCTTTCACAGGAATGAATAAGGCAGAGTGATGAGGGTCATTTTAAGCATGGCAGCAAAACAAACAAACAAACAAACAAAAAAATCCAGACTTTTAATACATTTGTATAAATGTATTTATTTCAGTCTCTTGTTTGTTTGTTCGTTTATTGTTGACAAAACTGCAATTTCTTTAGAGCAGCTTTGGTCTGTTGTCCTCTGGTTTAGAGGATCTAACGTTGTCTTTGTCTCCCCCCACTGATGCCTATAAGTATAACAACAGGTTGTTTCAACAAGCCTGTGACTCCTCTGAAATATAGTGTTGCTGCTTTCTCTCAATAACCAGGCAAGTCCCTCACTATTAAAATAATTAAGTTTAATTTTTTTTTTTTAATTGTTTCTTATTCTCACTATATTTATGCATATATATATATGCACGCATGACTTCCTCAGTTTCTATGGAGTTTAATCAAATGCGTGAAACAGCGCCCCCTTGGGTTGTGTCATTTACTGTGAATGGTTATATGAGTGGTCAAAGATGGCATAGCATCCTTACCGAAGAGTACCAAAAGGAACAAATCACTCGTGAAGTAAATATGTGGTTACTGAGTGTTTTCTACAGAAGAAGTGTGACACGACTCTGGGGCAGAAACACAGACGTAAAAGTTAACAAAAAGTTAGAAAGTTAACAACGTTATTCAAACAAAATAAAAGGAAGTAAGCTGACTGTAGTTTTTCAGTGTTGTTATAGCAGCAAAGGAAGCCTCGACTATTTTTTGTGAGAGTAGCTGCAGAGAAAACAACAAACTAACCATCACAACAACAAGTGCAGTGGCACATTATGTAACATGGATACTTCATCTCCAAGATGACAGTGAGAGAGTGGACTCTGGGAAAATGTAAGGTGAGTCAGACACTCTTTGTCTCCACTTGTGTCTTTCTTCCTGCTTTTTTTTTTTTGCTGGAAGGTAAATGTCTCTTCGTGCTGTCTGTGGGTATTTTATTTCCTTTCTGTGTAGGTAGTAGCGATGATAATGATTAATCAATGATCAATTAATTGGTTGTCAAAGTTGATCAGATTCAAAGTTGGTCGAATTTGATCAGTCAAATAAAATTTAATCAATCTACCATCAGAGAAGGATCTAAAATATAACAGTTTATTTTCATGTGTGCACTTTGCATGTTTTCTAATATTAAAGTATATGCGTTTAATATATGGGCCTTTACACCTTTATATGTTTCGTTGGCTAAGTAATGCTGTCAGAGAATATGTTGCTGTGGTCTTGCTGTAACGCTTTGATTGATGGGGAAAAAATATTTAGTATTATTTGGTATGAGCACATTTTTAATGATTTTTTTTTAGAGTTTTGTTTATGTTACCAATGATTGATTAAGAAAAGTACAATTTGCAACCCTAGTAGGAAGCAATATTGATAATTTATTCATTTTGTTTTATTTTATATGAAAAAAGACAATGTACATGAATCAAAATTCAAACAAATGTAAATGCACCACATAGAGATGTTTACCATTTTTCCCCACGACCCCAAAACAGTTCGGTCCAATCCAGTACACAATGACAAAATTTATTGTAACACTGAGTTTATATTCATGTTTAGGTGTATTGTTTGCCAGTGGTTTTATTGAGAGAGGTGTCGACTGTAGTGGGTAATTGGCTGAGTAGTGCCAGGGAGGCAAAAGAAGTGGTTATGTGTCTAAGTTGTGACATTACGTGCCAATATTTCTGCATCTATAGAAAAGAGATGTAGGGCATGTTTACAGAAAATTATGTGAATTACAAGTACAGAGAGGCCTCCTCATCGTTCTTCCTACAGCTGCCTTGCTATCTTGCAGTGCTATATATACCTATCTAATATAAAGGGGTACTCACAGTACCATTGGTCAGTCAGTCTAGTTTGCTACATTGACTTTAGCTCCACTAAAACACTGGCTACTCCTGCAGAAACTTCTAATGCAAAATACACAATCCATTATCCATCATTCCTCCTCCTCCTAACACTGACACCAATGACCCTCTGCTTGCTATGTGTTGGTTACAATAACGTGTGAAAGTTTGGGAACCACTGTTACTGTCTCTTTCTCTATGATGATACAGGTTCATGCACTAACCCTTTAAAACAGCGAAGTCACACTACAACACAAAACAAACGAATCGATTGAGGCAGGTTTCCCGTCAGAAAAGGCTGTCTGACAGCAAAGTAAAGCAGTGAAAGTATTCTAAGCATAGTGTACACTTAAACTGATATTGATTTTTTAGGTGGCTGCTGACCCTGTCCACAGCAGTACATCGCTCCTACACAGGTACTCATGCTGCTTCTCTGGGGGCATGATGACTGCATCTACATGTAAATATTTACTGTACTACTACTGCATCTACTGTAGGTAATATCCTGACTATTGATAAGTACCTCACACAACCACACTAAAGAAAATCTAAACTATCCCTTTAAGGCCTTGCTTCCCATTTTACCTAGCGGACACTTGTGCTGTTGCAGTGAAAAACTACCCTGCGGCCCAGAAAGCATTTTGATCTCAGATGACCATTATAGATGAGAAAGTCTGTTGACAGGACACCTCAAACTACAAACAAGGTCAATTATGACTCTATTATGAATTTCTGATTCATGGAGGTTGTATAAAACTTTCCTCAAGCCAAGAAAAGCAAAAAAGATTTAAAAATCTGTGGGTGAAACACTGCTGCATGTATTCAGTGGGCCGCGTACCCCAGGAAGTGAACCTGAAAGCTGGAGACTTTTTTGGCGTATACTGTAGGCACCAGGTGAGCAATTCTACATGCAGGAGACCTTACACCTAACTGTCACTGTAAACAGAGATGATCATTTATTTTTTGTGATCAAATTACATAGATGCATGTAGATTTTTACTTAGATTTTTATTAATACTGAAAATATGTGCAACTAAATAGTGCTTCAAATAAATTATGCCCAGCAACAACAACAACAAAAATTATCATATCAATGTCTCGCATCAATAGGTGCTCAGGCCAAACAGGCTTACAAAGCAGACTATTAATTTCCATGTAAATTAGTGTGTGAGACCAAATATACAAATAATAGGAAAATGTGAATAATATATTCTGTATGCCCTCATACTTGGCATGCATTATGTAAACTGATCTCATATCGTTTGCAAGTACTCAAAGCACAGCTGAGGTGGAGCACTGCTATGTCCTTCAAAACAATGCACATCTGGGTGTAATACCAAAATAAGTTTTTATGGCGTCCTAGCCACCGCAGGTTCTCCTACACGCTTAGAAAGGGGTGGGTGGGGGGAGCGGAATTCAGTTGGTTGCAGTTTGCAGTCTCACCGCTAGATGCCCCTAAATCTTACACACTAGTCCTTTGAGTGTTGAAGTTTAATTATAGTATAAAATATGGTTTTACCAATTTCTTTAGCACTTTGTGTGTGTCATTTGGTGGACACCATTATCTGAAATGCCTGAAAGTTTCCTGTTTGCCTTGACAGGAGTGGAGCCTTTAACTATGCAGTATAAAGTACAATTCAGATTATTAATTCTGGTTATTTTAGAAAGACAACGAGCACATGAACCTGAGCAGAGTTGTAGAGTAAAATAAAATTTGTCTCCAGTAATTTAAATGGAACTTCTTCTTATGTCCACAAGATGGCGCTATGGTGTCATATATTAAGGTTAAATGCACTGAGGGCTACAGCCAATAAATGTGGTTTCCTTTCTTTTTTGTTGTGACATTGAATTGCTTCAGTTTTATAGGTATGTATATCACAGGATTTATCTTGCACTTTTATTTATTATATAGATTTATTCATGAAAAAAAAGGTTACTTTTCCCTCAGCCATGCTAAGAAATCCAGAAATGATTCTCATTATAAAAAACTTGCAACTCAAGTCTGACCTTTAAAAAAGTCTCAGCACACCTCAGAGGAAGGTGCAACTTAACAACGAAAAGGACTCCTGCACACTTGTCTCATTTGCTGCTGAATTGTTTTATTAGATCACAACATGTTGGACCAAAGTACAGGTCTGACCAAAACAGCTGGTTTGTCAAGTGGAAAAACTCAAATAACATTCAGCTGAAAGAGAAAATTGAGTGTCATTTTAAATAATATGAACACTTAAATTCCAGATGACTATTAAAAAAATATTAGTCGAGTAAAAAATCTAATTAAATTTTTATTAAATGTGGATGTGAGGGAATCTTTCTTTAGTCATGGCAGGGTGTTCATTATGAATACTTTTAATTTAGACATTACACCAATATAGCTCACTAATTCTAGGGATTGCCATAAGGGAAATATGGTTT
The DNA here is from genome assembly GCA_027495735.1 of Lutjanus campechanus. Taxonomy (NCBI): domain Eukaryota; kingdom Metazoa; phylum Chordata; class Actinopteri; order Lutjaniformes; family Lutjanidae; genus Lutjanus; species Lutjanus campechanus. Next base: position 36,173 of record JAJHUR010137469.1, on the reverse strand, counting down.
GCAATAAAGCATTTGCATGTACAAGGGAAATCATACAATAAACAAATAATACAGCCAATGAAAACAGACAGAAAACACTTACTTGGAAAGTGCTATAATACACAAATCAGCCAGATATACCTATATTGCCCACCAGACAGTGCAATAATTGGTCAGTCTTCAGTGTAAATTACCAAGCTGTTGCAGTATACAGGCAAACACTGCTGCTGAATTTCATGTTTAAATTAAGCCGTCTAATTGCAGATGGAATAAATAAGACCGTGGTCCCTCTGCTATGAAGTTTATCCAGTGTGAAGGAGCAGCCAGGGAGTATCAGTTCCTCTGCAAGTCAAAAAAGATGTTCGTCTTTCACCACATGACTCTCACAGATTTCAGTTATTTGTGTGTAGCTTAGAGCAGTACCCATACTGGGGTTACTCACAACAACTGCAGTACACACAGCCAAGGCGGTAAAAACCTGATCAAACAAGGTCATAATGTTAGCAGATGTTAAAAGATTTCATTTTCTGTGTAGGGAAAACAAAAACTGCTGTACTCGTCCTGCAAATTATCTCTGTGACTGCCACTGAAGTTTGCTATCAGTAAAAGTCCCCAGATATTTATAGTTGCCCTCCAATTCAATTCCCTTATCAGATTGTGGAGTGGGCTTGGAAGCAGGGCTGTAAACTTCTAAAATATATTGCACAATGACACAAAGTCACCAACAACACAGTCAAGTCTCTGCCTGGAAAGATACTAGGATAGGAAACACCAGAATCGACTGCAAAGTTAATAGAACGTCTGCCTGCATATTTGTTGTGGCAGTCATGAATGTGACACAACTCAAGGGAGAGACAGAAGATAAAAAGAGAAACTCTGAGCTCCAAAATCTGTCACTTAAAATGTCCACGATACCACCATATGATAAGATACTGAAGAAAACTAAACTAAACAGGACTAATGAGAGGCAATGTAAGTGAGGATCCCCAGGCTTCTAATACTGTACCTCTGCCACCGTCTCCTGGGTTTTTGTCAGTTTCTGAGCCGTTAAATGTAACAGGCCCAAAACGGACATTTCAGCATTTCCTTTGAAAATACCCCATCAGCTGGAATCCTTTCCGTGCAAAGCAAATTTTCTGTTAAATTCAATTTAAATTTGTTCTCGCAGACACTCCATTAAACCGTATCTTCACAGATTCTAGACTAATCACTGACTAATCACATTACATACACAGGATGCTGACTGGGGAGGAGTTATTTTCATGTTGCCAGTGGATCCTCATCTCATCACTATTTATTTTTTTTTTTTTTTTTTTGGGAAGCTAAACTGCTCAAAGGATTCTCCGAGAAACTTAATATACACACTGCCCTCCCCCATCTGTCTCTCTTTCTCTGCCCGCACACACTCATGCACACAACATAATGTGCATACAGATGCACACACTCATTACCATGCATTAAACTTCCTTTGTGATTCCATTTTCTGCATCACAGCTATTTTAAATTACTCTCACTACTTGTGGTTTACTGTTCCCCACCTCACTGCTCTGTTACTATCACTGTAAAAATTAAACCACTCAACTATACTAGCTTGTGAATGTCCTATATATAGTAATATTTCAAGAGGCTTTATTCTTTGCAGTTTATAATGGACAGTAACAAGTTGCAAAATTATTGGTCAACATTTTTGGATAAGCACTTATTCACTTTCTTTCTGAGAGATGGATGAGTAGATCGATACCACTCTCATGTTAGTACACTGAATATGAAGCTAGAGCCAACAGGCCATTAGCGTAGCTTAGCGTAAAAAACTGGGAGCAGGGGGAGACTGCTAGCTCAAGAGTGTATCTGTGTTCTCATTGTCATATGTTCCCAGGGTCCTAAGTTCCCAAGGTCCTATGTTCCCAGGGTACTGTGTTCTCAAGGTCCTATGTTCTCAGGGTCCTATGCCTCCTGAGCCCTACGTTCTCAGTGTCCTGTGTTCCCAGGGCCCTATGTTGTCAGGGTCCTATTTTCTCAGAGTCCTACGTTCTCAGGGCCCTTTGTTCCCAAGGTCCTATGTTCCCGGGGACCTATGTTCTCAGGGTCCCAAGTTCTCAGGGTCATATGTTCCCAGAGGCCTGTATTCTCAGGATCCCATGTTCCCAGGTTCCAGGGAGAGCACTTATGTAGAACACAGAAACATAGTATCCTGGGAACATAGGGATTACCCATGTCCAAAGTCCAAAAATACACCTAACAACATCTCGTTAGCTCTGAAGCTGGCATCTCTTTTAATATTGGAGATACCCAGACAAGCTGTCCTTTCAATTTTTTATGCTTAACTAATCAAATCTTTGCTCTGGCTCCACTTTCACACACAGACATGGTGTGATATAAATCTTCAAAATCTGGCCAATAAAGTGAATAAGTGTATTTCCCAAGAAACTATCTCAAGATCACCTTGAGTGAATTTCTTCAGATTTGTTACAACTGTCCACTGACCATGGACTGTCAGGATGAACTGATTAGATTTTGGTGGTCAAAGGTCAATTTTTTGCCATTAATCAAGAATTGATATGCTAATCATGAAAAAGAAAGAAAGAAAACTGTCTAACAAGATAAAATGAGATTTTATATCCCAAAGGTCAACTTCACTGTGGCATCACAGTTTTGTGCAAAAACTCTTGAAGCTCTCTGTCAGTCCTCTGGGGAAAAAAAGTCTCTAGGTGAAGACAGCATGTTTCTCACTGGACATTATTAATTGGAATCATACGTGTCAATATAGTGATAAATTCAGTTTAGCCAGAAAGTACACTTAAAACATTTTTTAAGTTACTTCTAAGTCTGGGCAGACATGAATGTAAACTGCAACTTAACTGCTTGGTGAAGGCAAACAGCCATGAGGTGGTAATTCTAGTTTTCCTAGAGACATTCCATTGACTTCAGCTTTAGTTACACCCGTCTGGTGGTCCCTATAGACTGACATGCCTGCTCCTTTCACAGATTCACACTTTGACCCCAGCAGCAGGGGACATGTCTCCACAGTAGCTCCGGCTGACGTGTGCACATTTGACAGAGCAGATGACGACAGGTAATGAAGACGTGCCCAAGAGTTGAATCTTTACCGTGAGATGCCAGGAACCAGGACGCAGATACTGCTGCGTAGGGTAACATTATAAAAGTACACACTTACAGACTGTGGCCAGCTGGCCAAGTACTGTAAGTCTAGTCTTTCGACTGTATTTGTGCTACAAATAGGACCTTCTAAGTATTTGAAAAAAAAACCAACTAGGTGGTCTAATGTAACTCAATTATTTACCCAAGTACTGTACTTAGTCACAATTTTGTTGCACTTTAAACTTAAATAAAGTACAACAAATCACAGTTGTTTACTCCATTACATGAATTTGAGAGTTATAAGTTATGAGTTCTTCTTATTTTACATTCAGAAGAACTCATGCTCTCAACTCAAACACGTTTCTCTTCTGACAGATTAAATTACAAAACACTACGTAATGAAGTTAAAATTAGTTCCAGCTTGACCAACTGTAAAATGCTACTTCAGAGTTAATGCATTAATAATCAAATAAAATAAGTACTGTAACAATATAACACTCTTTACACATCTATAACACACTTTTGAGCCGCGTGCTTTTACGCTATTGTATTGCTACTCTAACTTAAATTAATTCTGAAAGAAGCAACCAAAAAAATTTGCTTTCTTGCTGAGAGTTTGATGAGAATATTCATACCTCTTCCATACACATTACGCCTTTGTCTTAAATCAGGTGCACAGCACTATACAGTAAAACGAAAATAAACATTATCTTCGTTACCATGCGCACATCAAATGTATCCAAGCATGAACAAATATATCAACAAATAAACAACAAACAAAATGAATGTAAAATTTTGTCAAAACAGTATGTACTGTACAATCTTCTCGCACGATGCTCAGTGCATGTGGATAAAATCTGTAATCATATCAACCAAGTCACTATCTGCAGCAGACATTACATCTTGTACTACTATACAGTCATATTAGTGTATATTTTTTTCCATTTTGTACAGAATTAACATTTGAGGATATATACCAGGGATGAACCAATCACATTTTTTTGTTGCGCATTCCAACTGCCAATTGTTTATAAGCCACAGATTATTTTTTATTTTGTCATAGCAGCTGGTGTGTGCTATACAGTATGCTCTCAGCTGCATGCACAAGAGTGGACAGTGTACAGGTGTAGTACTAGTTTGCCTCCAGGGCTTTTTGCCAGAAATGATTTCATTAACAGGTTTGTTGGAAGTACAGAGCATGCACACCATCAGCTTCAACAAGTCTGGATAATGTCTTGTGGATTCATTCTATGTTAACGTTGAGGTAAAATAAGGCAACGCTGGTGAGAAACTGACAAACAAATCATGTTGGGGGCAAAGCGGTCCTTTTGATTAGCAAATTAGCATGCAACAGTGACACCACATCTGATTTCAAACCTGATTTCTCCATCACATATCAGCCAATACTGATCTGTGTCCAGTTGATCACTAATAGTTATGTATTTGGCAGCAAATGCCCCAGAAGAAAACAGGTGAATCGCTCACATGGAAATGCTCTCTTTTTCCTGCTAGCTCTTTCTGTACTGCTTCTTCTCACGTTATTTCCTCAGGCGCATTTGTCAGTTTGGGGATACCCACAGGGGCACGGTGCCATCTGGTGCCTTTTGTAAGAACACTGTATTTTCCACATGGCTACATAAAGGTGCCTGTAGGCAGGTTTTGTCAGTTTTTGGACAGGCTGGCTAGCTGTTTTCCCCTGCTTTTAGTCCTCATGCTAAGCTAAGCTAATGTTTGCAGGCTGTAACTTGGTATTTAACTTCCAGACGTCAGTGTGCTATCAAGCAAATAAGTGAATTTCTAAAAATACCAAACTATTCCTTTGAGTAGAAAATCAAAATAATTCTTCCCCCTGTGCCATCCAGTGTCTTACACATTTCTACTCTTTGAATACTGAGTCTGAAAAACGTACTATGTCCTTGTCACATCAATTTAATGAATTGCCTAATTATAGAGTGGATGCAAATAATATGCAGTGTTTATTTACATCTGCCAAATGTCTGATCAGATCAATCTGTTCAATTTGGTGTGTCAGGCATCAATAACAGACAGTGTACTACATAAACCTTAAAATACTCAGTTGCCATGTCCACAGTTTGTGGGATTCACTTCTGTAGCCAGTCCAGTACATCTAATATCAAATGATGTGTGCTAAAATTATTTGCAAATCAGTGTTGATCCAGTTCTTAACGCGGTTTAAAAGAGGCGATGATGGACAGATTAGTCTGATATCACAAGTCGCTAGATAAAGTGTCAAAAAACAGGTCAGTTGTTGGTCATCTCGGTGTATTCTGTATTATCCAGTGAACATTAAAGAGCTCAACAGGTTTAGTCAGTCCATTAATCTCATCATAAATGTGTAAGTCTCCTTTCAGCACCACCTCACCCCCTTGTCTCTCCACCTTATCACGCTCTCACTCTTGAGTGCCTCTCTTCTTGAACTCCTTAAGGGTGTCGTCAGTCTCTCCTGCGCTCCCCGCTCACTGGAGGGTGTGGGTGACTCGAGTGCCAGGAGAGCTTTGAATAACAGAGAGGGGAGAAATAAAAGGAATAAGCACCACAAGCCCTCAGTCTTCCAGCAGCAAAGAGAAGACACAGGAATAACCATGCCTGAGCCAGTCCCTGCAGGTATGCAGATACTTTTTGTGAAAGCATAATTCATTGTAATTAGACTGGAGACTTGGGTTTTCAGTGGCAATGTTGATGATTGAATTTGGGTTGCCTGGTTTGGTTTGAGGTTTTCTGCAGTAGATATATACAACTTTATTTCTGAGGATGTTGCTGGAATGAATAGGATGATTGCATACAATGCCATTTTCTGATATTTTTCAAGAATCATTGTATTTTTGTCAATGTGTAAGATTGATTCATCATATAATGTACATATATTATGTATAGTGTGTAACAAAAAAAAAGAATTAGGACGATGAAAACATATATTTGCTCTGAAGAGGAGAGTAAATGCATCTGGGGAGAGCACAATGCCTTGCTTTTATGACATAAGATACAAACAGATGACAAAATCTGGTCGAGATTTAAATAGTTAAGTTTAATGTTCAGTCTGGGTGATTTAACCCCATGTGACTCACAGTAGCTGTTTACTGCAAAGGTTTTACAGCCCAGCTGAGGAAAACAAAAATATTAGATGACCTCATTGCTCACTGTAACTGAAATAGACAAGTAAAGTGTAAATCAGAGTATTATATTTTCATGTATTCCTCCTTGTTCGGGATCAGAAGTAACATTTGTAAACAGCATGACAAAAGCTGGAAGAGACAGAACAAAATGCCAAGATGTTAAAATAGATTTTTTTTTTTTTTTTAAATCCATTGCTCGACATTAACATTAAGTCAAAATATTGATATTTAAATGCTAATGAACCAGAAGACCCCAAATACTTTACAATTTGAGCTAAAATATCCAAAATTTTTAATTTATAGTCCTGATAAGGCTGCTTACTGCTGCTAAACAGTCGCCACTAATGACAATAAATTTACAGCTCCTGAACAGATTTTGCCTCCTTGTTTTGACTGTCCATACAGAAAATTTGGAAGGCAGTAATTTATCACATAACCACCTGCTATGACATCATCGGGGTCAGTATGTTACTGACATCAGCCCAGACAGCGTTAAATGTGAAAACTTCCCAACAGTAGTGGTAAAGTACAGCAGGTTCATAGGTTCATAGGTCACACTGCTGCATCTATATGTGTGCTACTGTATGTCTGTGCTGTATGGAGAGCCTGCTTATGTTTCATGTTACCTACTGTAACTGACGTGTTTCACGCACAGTGGTTAAAAAAAGAGCATTTTATGATTGCATCATAAATTTTATCTTTCATTTTTCCTGACTTACCACATGGAAGTTGATTCTTTGTGGTAAAAAGCCAACATTTGTAGGCTAATGTAAACATTTGCATCGACCCTGACCCTGAAACTCATCTTTGTATAGCAGACATGCAATATAATTAATAGAATGAAAAGCAGAGAATACATTTTCCTCCCTTAAAACAGGTATTTGGCATCCTCGGGTGGATGCTGCTTTCTCATAAATATCTGTCTGTTGTCCTTCACCTTTGTGGAGCCATCCATCCTCCACTTAGACCCTGTGTGGCTCTAAATCTCTGATCTGACAGAAACCTAAGAGACTGTCATAGCGGATGAGTCAGTCAGAGCAGCCTGAGTTTTACAGGCCAAGATTGTGGGAAGAGTGTTGAGCCTTTCAACTAGCGTCATCTCATTTCTGCAGTGGCACTGAATGTGATGGGCTTTGCTGGACGTGTTGGCACATTGCTTCTAATTCTACTAGTTGATTCATTTTTTTCTACGTCTATCCCTGGGCTAATCTTTTTACAGATCCTAGCTAATCTTTTATTTTTATAACCAGGCGCTACTTTTATTCACCATATACAGCCACAGCTTTTATCCTTGAGAAACTGATACGTTTCCACTTTGCTTACTGTATGTCTGCACCACCCTACAGTCTGTCATTCCAAGCCAAACTCAACTGCTAATCTTTGAGTATGAGGGTCGAATAACCTGCCACTTAATATGTAACTCTATCTAATGTTTCTCGGAAATACTCAATGTGGTATTTGAAGGAAAACGTGATTTTATACACCTCTTCTTACTACAGTCCTATGACACAGAAGTGGCACCATTTCCACCCTTAACCTACAGTGTAAGACTACTTATTTCCAATGATTTCTGTATACTGAGATTGGTTGAAACGCTCTCTGTGCTGCCTCGCTGAGCAGTCAGAGCCCGCCCTCAGCCAACAGCTAAAAATACTCCGCAATAACCCCTGACCTATTCCACTTCCTCATAAGTCCATTTACTCTTAGACACCCAAGTGTATCAGGTTCTGCTGTAATGTCCCGGCTGAGATAAATCATTATGTAATCCCTCACTTTAGTCTAGAAAGTTCCATAATGGTCAGCAGGCGTGACACTCCCTCCTGAGTGTGATGCAGCTCCAAATGTAGTCAATCAATCACAGGAGTTTCCTACTCTGTGGTTGGAAGCGATGGTATGATTCATGGTTGGGGTTCCTTTCATCATTGTGACCTGATGAAACACTATGAGGCCAAGTTCAACCAAAAGTGCTCCGTGAAGTTTCTCTCATGCTGTTTATCTTCTTCAGGATACAAACACCGTGACATGAAATGATGAAATGATTCGTCTTGCCTGGAATAATAAAATCACTCATAAAGGCACAACCTGAGATCCAATATGTATAAAGCGATGTCCCCCCAAAAATCAAAGCTTTGATAGGGACCTGTCATTCACACATTGATTGACAGGTCTTAATATTAAACATATATAAAAACTACACACTGCAAATCAGTCGATCAATCAACTTAATAGAAGTAGATGACTGACATTTATATACATGTTTATTTAATGCAGATGTAAATCAGCAGGTATCAAGTTGCATTTGTTGCTGAGACGTCTTCATAAACGTCGAGACACCCAGAGGTCATCAGAGGTTTGATAATGCCGGGTCACCTAATCTCTTTATTTACGTCTGGGTCATTACACACATTGTAAATCAGGGTGTCAGACAGCGGTAAACATGGAAAGGTAAACAAACGGTGAGGTCCTGACCTGAAGTGCCTTAACTGACCATGGAAAACTGACACCAAAACATATTGATTACTCATAATGCTTCCAGAAATAAACTTAACCAACCTGGAAACAAAGATAACAAAGATCCTATCCTTACTACAGGGAGTTTTTACCGAGTTATGAAACCGTCTCAGTTTCAATACAATACAGATGCCTTTATATCACCTACATGAGCACCCATCAGAAAACTCATCGAAAACACAGAATTTCAAGCCAACTTACTTAAATAAGTTTTTGAGTTTTGAGATCAACTCAAGAACAAGTTTTGAAAAGGTTTTACAAACTAATTATGTTTTGTTGAAATAATTATTTTTGCTCGTTAGATAAACTTGAATCTTTTAGTTTTATAAACCCAAAACAATTTGTATTTCAAAAATGGCCAGGTAAAACCATTGAAGTGGCAGTGAATAATGGATAATAATTTAATATTTTAAATTACAACCATTTAACTTTCAAGCACCCAAATAATGAAATCAGGTTCACAGCTCACTGTAATTTTTGGGGGTTTCTAAAACTCAAAGATTGAAGTTTATCTAAAGAAGAAAAGTAAATGATCTTATCAAAAGACTATCACTTTTGTCTGCAGGGGCCTCCAAAATCAACACAGTATAAAAGTTCCTTGTAGCAGCTTTAAGTAAAAGTACTAATATCACAGTGTGAACATATTCTGTAAACAAGCTGCATTAAAAATGTTATATAAGTAAAAGTACAATCAAAAATGACTCAATGCAGAAACATATCTGTATTTCATACTATTATGATTAGATTATTATTACTCATGCATTAATGTAACAACATGATTTTACTGTTTACTGTAACTAATGATTGAATAAATGTTTTTAGTTACATTCCACCACTGGATGAAAGCTTGTTTCCCTACACTGTTTGAAACAAAAATAAGGAAGAAAATAAAAGACAGAAATCTTGCCCAAGAAAACAAACAAACAAACAAACAAACAAAAATCCAGCAAGCTTAGCTTCTAATTATATTATCTACCACAACTCTGACAGCTTTGCCAAAATATGAAACCACAGACAGTCTCTGAGGGGAACATTTAAACTGTGAGGAACAGCTGTTCTGAAGTTCATTACCCCGCTTTATCGCAAACTTGTTGAAGATGATCAAGATTCTCACCCCAAGTGGATTGACTTAGCAGATGCTGCTGCAGATTTATGCTCAGTGCAGGTGCTCTCACAGGGTGGATGAAGTATTTACACCAAAGTCTTGTGTTGTGTGTACAACTTGCAAATGTTCTATTTTTTGTACCGACAATATAAAACAAGACTTACTTACTTTTTTGTTACTTTGAGCTCAGAGACATATTGTAACTGTTATGTAAGAAGCCATGTGGGACAGACGTAGTTATACACACATGCAGTTGTGGCATTAAATACAATATTAATAAGATACCACCACCTGTTTGCATCCCAGTCTGTCGACACCGCTGCATTTGGAAGCACTGTGGCAGAACAGAGAGACAAAAGAATTTCTCGATGACAAGTGAAGACAACATAATTTCTCCTATTTAACCTAGAAGTTTATAACAAACACTGGGTCAACAGGAAAGCAAGCAAGGTCAAGTTCAAAGAAACTGCGTTCAACTCAAGAGCAAGGTCAAGTTGGTCTGACTATTCAAGGAAACTTGTTCAACTTAAGAGAATGTGGCACGACATCAGGGAGGTCATAAGACACCGTCCCTGGCCTTTACCAACTACAGCAGTGAACCCCAGATAGTCATTTGAGGAGTTGGGGTATATTATCTGTCTCTATTTCAGTTGAGAATTTCCTTTTAGCAGATATAGGTCTCAACAATTAACACCTACAGTGCTCCCCACTTAAAAGAAATTGACTGTCTGTCATCCTCTGAAGCTGCATTTGGACCAAAGGAGCGCATCTTGCCAATCAGCATTGAAAGATGGTGTCGTAAATTTTAATTGGTATCGTTTTCAAAGATTTGCGCCAGAGATTACGCGACTTAATCGAAATTTAAACGGAGGCCATTAGATAAAATGTATCCTCTTACCTGGTAGGTATGATTTTTGGTTTTATGGTCCAAGATTATTAGCTTCACCATAAAATCTGATATTCTGTAAACATTCCTGAAATACTCCTCCAATAAATCTTTCAGTTTCAGTCAAACATCCAGTTGGATATCATAAACTAGGAGTGATTAAAAGACAAAATATGGTTCTGAAAATCATTTCAGAGATAAGGGATACCTCACACCATGTTGAACATAAACAGTAAATTATATGGTGTTAATATAAAGTATGTGATGCATGTTTCTAATCGTCTCCTCCTTCTGTTTCTATTTCTCAGAGAAACCAGCTGGGGAGGGGGGTAAGTCAGCTGCTCCACAGCATTTTCCTACTGACCTTTTGTGTGCCTTACATTATCACACAGTCACTTGATTATAGCTCTCACATTTTCACTTTTGCTCACATATCATGTCAACTGCCTGTGTAAAGCAAACGCAAGCTCAGACTTGTGAGGGTGTGTCACCAGCGTGCTCCAATTCCTCATCCCTGAACTTCATTTTTTATCAGGACGGCATCTTTTGTTACACTTTAGTTGAAGGGGTGTGCATCTGACTGTCATTACACTGTCATAACCATGTCACGAAGTGTCGTTCCATCACTTAAGTCATTTTTAATGCAAAGCTGGCATTGTTTGAGAAGTCTTTGTAATGACAACCAGTTGATGACATGGAATGCAGTACGGTGTGGGTTTTCTTGTGGAGTTTGGTTCCTGGCACCCCAGGGCTGAGTTAGGCAGAGTAGCTAGCTCCACGGCTAACCCAGCTAATTAGCTAATGTCAGCTACAGAAGAGTAGGCGGCCACTAGCCTACTTTAGCAACAAGTAAATTATAAATTATTATGATATGACAGTGTAATAAAATTTAATGATATCTTTACAAGTCCAAAATGTGCCCCTTAACATCATCACCTTAACATGTCATAACAAAGACATTGCTGGCTTGATTAATATTAAGTTGTCATAAAGGAGACATTGTTGGCTTGAGTCATGTCAAGTTGTCACAACAAAGACATCTCAAGCAATGTCAATTTAAAATCCATAAATAAAAATGACCTAACACAACAGTTATAAACATTTATAAAAAACTCCTTCATGTTCATGACAGGTGTATTAACATGGTTATGAAAATGTAATAACAGTCTTATGCAAACCTCTTCAAATAAAGAATATTTAGAATATTTTATTCATGTATGCCAACATGATGTGTGCATGTTTTATATTTTTATCTCCAGGTATTTTCACTCAGAACCTGTTATACTGTGACTTTGTTAGATTACTGAAGTTGTTAACTCAGCTGTCTTTAAATTATGTAACGACACAGACGGCACAATGTGAAAAACGCTTTGATTTTTTTACAAGCTGTATTTGAGTGTGGTCATGTGACACTGGTCTGGGTTTTATGTGTTACACACTGATAACATCTATTAGCTCAGCTGCTGTTGTGTGTCACATATGTGCTTCTTAATGGGGCTAACATGGTATTAATTTTCATTTGGTATGTCTAACAAAAATCAAAAACTAATTTTAGCCCCAGAGGAGCCAACTGAAGAGGGTGAGGGACAATGGTTTTCTTTTTCTTTTCTTTTTTATTTTTGTGACTTGTGACACTGTTTCAGTGCATTCACACTGGGTTTAATATGTGACATGGAATGAGTTTGAGTTGAACTGAGTGTTGAAAAATGCACTAATCAATCAAGGTAATTATCTGGATAATACAGAACAAGTGGTTCTGATATAGATAATAAGTTAGCAGTCTTAGTAAAGGGTCAGTTTTTATGGCACTTTAGAGTTGTAGTGCATGTGTCACATATGTTAACTGATTTTACATTTGTGTGTGTGGTAGCAGATTTTATATCCTCAGTGTACTGTGTGTAACAATCTAGTGTCAGTAATCACTGACGTGATTTTATGCAGCATCATGTGATCCATGTTTTCATCCTGTTTTGTCGTCGTCTGTTGATGACCTGTCCAATGAGTCTGCTCTTGTTTCCTTCAGTTGATTTTGAGTCGTTGGCATGTTGGACTTTTGCATTGCAGAGAAATGATCCATATGTATGAAACAGACAATTCAAACCATCTGTGTGGTTTTAATCCACTCTGACTGACTGCAACTGGATGCATTTTCCACATCTGTTTCTCACAACGACCTTTGGTTTACAGTTCACTGCAGGCATGTGTGGTGTGAGCAGATATCTGTCTCTGCGATATTCTCAAATATAATGTCCACGTTTCATCATCTCTCTGTTTTCAACTATGTTTTAACAATGATTTTTATTTGCCCAGCCAAACCGCAGCCGGAAGTAAATGGTAGGCACCACTTAGTGTCAGGGAATAATACACACTTTTTATTAAATTATTGTTAATAATTAATTATATGGGGATCTAAGCTTATTTTCATTAATTTTCTTTAGATGCACCCCCTGCAGATGGAGGTAAGGCAGAGTCCCGTCCAGTGAAATACGTCCGTCTATGTAATCCATCTAATGTATTCACATATGAGTGTACATGTGCCACACTGTGTGAAAACTACTGTATCTGCATGACTCTTAAGCGTTTTATTTTCAAAGATCTTTCAGGTTTGTCTCACTATTCGGGATGCACCCATATCTGAATATGTTATTCAAGAAAGTACAAATAATGCAGAAACAGATATTATAACAGATATTTCTTCTGTCCGAAGGTGCTTGTTATTATTCAGGAAAAAATAACTTCCAAAATGAAACAGTAACGTTCAGAAGACCAGTTTTTACTTTTATCTAAGTACATTTTACACAAGTAAATAATTTTAATAGAATAATATTATTATTCTATGTTATAATATTAATACATTTGTTTAATGTTCTATATTCTAATATTCCAAGAGAAAAAAATGGCAGGCACCTCATTGTGCATGGATATAATACGCACTTTCTATAAACTTTCTCTTCAGCTTTCTCAATTATGACTTAATTGTGTGTATAAATACAGCATAAATTAGAAGTTAAGCTAATTTTCATTCATTTTCTTTAGATGCTCCCCCAGCTAATGAAGGTAAGGCATTGAAATATATCCGTCTATGTAATTTATCTCATGTATTCACATTTGAGTGTACATGTGCCACACTCAGAAATATTTCATTTACCTGTGGGGAAAATGGGTTGCATTACATTTGCTCCCATACAAGAATATACAGTATGTACTGTATATATGAGCATAGAGAAATGATAAGAAATAAAAATAAGTGTGTCAAATATGTCAAAATAAATATGTGAATTATACTACAATATACAATAAAATAAAAGATTAAATAAATAAGAAATGTGTAAAAGTATGTATACAAATGCTGTATATACAACAATAAAACAGTGGTACACATACACAGTGTAAACAAATATAGAGTATATAATATGGAGATGGAGTATATAAATAAGTGTGTTAAAAAAGAGTAGACTGGTTGAAATGTAGAATATAAATAAATTAATACAGTATTGTTGCCAGTGTAAACCAGTACATTGCACTATTAGTACTGCTCAGCTGAGATGGAAAGTACAGTATGAGGATGTGGAAATATATTTCATATTTAATTATTATAAGCCAATGATAAATCAACTTGATGCTTGATGGCAACAATTGCACTGCTAATGACTATTAGGTTAGAAAATACAATATTTGCACAGACACAGAGATAATTTTGTTGGTTGAGCAGATACAGATGCAGACACATATTATATATATCAGGACTCAAGCTAATCTTAATTCATTTTCCTTAGATGCCCCCCCAGCAGACGGAGGTAAGGCAGAATCCTGTACATTGATCATATTATCTGTCTGTATAATCCACATAATGTATTCACTATGAGTGCATACATGCGCCACACTGTGTGAGAATTACCGTGTCTGCATGACTCTTATGGATTTCATTTTCAAAGATCTTTCAGGTTGATCTCACTATTTTGAGTGTGGTCATGTCAAACCCGCTGTCGTAGTGTTTCAAATACATTTTTCCTATTGAGGTACCATGGTGTAACCTTTCATTCATTATTACAAAAATCCACTCATTTTAGCCCCAGATGAGCCAGCTGAAGACGGTGAGGGACGATAGTTTTGATTTTATTTTTTCTCTTTTTTGTGACTTTGAGTGTTGATGTGTATTCACAGTGACATGGAGTGGGTTTGAATTGAACTGAGTGTTGAACAATGCTGAATTTACATCTGTGTGTGTAGTATAGGGCTGCCCCAAATGGAGATTTTCCTTGTCAGCGATAGTTGTCAGTACAAACCATAAGTAAACTGCTCATCACTCGATTATATTATGAATTTAATTATTTTAATAAATATTTTGGGGGGCACAAAGCAAGCTGCCTGCTAAATGCTAACAGCATAAGCACTAATGAGTCTAAATGTATCAGAACAACCAGCAAGAAGCCTGAACATTTTGTGAATTCATTTCCACAGAGTATCACCTAAATGTTCAAAACAGAGGAATAAATAACCTCTAACTTTACAAAAACAAATATTTGCGGACTTGTCAACACGATAGATGATGTATCGTGCTTCCTGCCCCTGCCTAAATCCACCATGTCGTCATTGTCCCCAGAGTCAGAGTCCTGGTTGAAGCCCCTGTAATGTTAAATCCCCTCAGTACTGTTTTCCCTGTTGTCAAACGAGACTCTGTCAGTCTCTAGCTAATGGAAGCTACAGCACAGTTAGCAGCAGTGCATCAAGAGAAACCAACTTACAGTTTAGTTTAGCTGATTAGATGGCAGCCCTTGTGTGGTAGCACATTTTATATCCTCAATACACTGTGTGTAACAGTCTACTGTCAGAAATCAATGTAGTGATTTCATGCAGCATCATGTGATCTGTGTTTTCTTCCTTTTTTGTTGTCGCCTGTCGATGACCCGCCCGGTGGGGATGAGTGTATTTGTTTCCATTAGTTGGTTTTGAATTGTTTAGCATGTTGGACTTTTGCATTGCAGAGAAATGATCCATATGTATGAAGCAGACAAGACAAGCCATCTGTGTGGATTTAAATATACACTGACTGAGTGTGATTGGATGCATTTTCCACACCTGTGAACTCTGTTGGGTTTCCTTTCACCGCAGGCATGTGAAGTGTGAGCAGACATCTGCAACTTTTCTCTGTTTATGTGTTTTGGTTGAGTTTGTCCAGAGATGTTTTGTCTTTGCGATTACTGCTGGGCGATATATCGAAAAGCAATGATATGATGATATATGACTCAATATCGTCTTAGATTCTGAATATTGTTATACCGTAATATGGCATAAGAGTTGTCATCTCCTGGTTTTAAAGGCTGTTTTACAGTAAAGTGATGTAATTTTGTAATTCTGAACTCAGCAGATTGTTGTAGCTGTTATTTGCCTTTACCCACTTAGTCATTACATCCACATCCCTGATAATTATTTATCAAAAAGCTCATTGTGTTACTATTTTGTGAAAGCACCAATAGCAAAGCAATGTTGTAATATTAGTAAATATCGATATTGCAACAAAATATTGTGATACTTTATTCTGTCCATATTGCCCAGTCCTATTTGAGATATTCCCAAATTTAATGTTGTCCAGATCTCATCAGCTTTCTGTTTTCAGTGACTTAACCATGATTTTTATTTGCCTAGTTCAACCACAGCCAGAGGAAAATGGTAGGCACCTCTTAGTGTCAGGGAATAATACACACTTTAAATTAAATTTCACCTCAGCTTCTTCAATTATGACTAAATAAATATAATGAATAATTGTAGTATATATTAGGACTCAAGCTAATTTTAATTCATTTTCCTTAGATGCCCCCCCAGCAGACGGAGGTAAGGCAGAATCCTGTACATTGATCATATTATCCGTCTGTATAATCCACATAATGAATTCACATATGAGTGCATACATGCGCCACACTGTGTGAGAATTATTGTGCCTGCATGACTCTTATGGATTTCATTTTCAAAGATCTTTCAGGTTGGTCTCATTATTTTGAGTGCGGTCATGTCATACCCGCTGTCATAGAGTTTCAAATATGTTTTCTAATGAGGCTACCATGATATTACTTTTCATTTGGTATGTCTAACAAAAATCTGCTCGTTTTAGCCCCAGATGAGCCAACTGAAGAGGGTGAGGGACGATGATTTCCATTTTCTTTTGTCTTTTTCTGTGACTTTGAGTGATTCTGTGCGTTCACACTGTGTTAATATGTGACATGGAGTGGGTTTGAGTGTTGAAAAATGCATTTAACCTAATCAGTCAGGGTAATTATCTGAATAATACAGAACAAGTGGTTTCGCTATAGATAATAAGTTGAGCAATTACTGAGTCAAGAAGATAGGCCCATAAGTCAATCACATAATATGAGACAACATGAAGCTACTGAAGGGGGATAATGCAATTTATTATGCCACTTTGATTCAGCGTGTTTGCATTTCATAGCTAGCCTACAGCATGCGTCACATGTTTTAGCTGAAACTTCGTCTGTGTGGTAGCAGATTTTATGTCCTCAATGCGTTGTGTATGATGATTTCATGCAGCATCATGTGATCCATGTTTTCTTCCTGTTTTGTTTTCATCTGTTGATGACCCGTCCAATGGGAGTCACTGTTCTTGTCTCCATTAGATGATTTAGCATGTTGAACTTTTGCATTGAAATGATCCATAATGTATGAAACAGACTGTGTGGACTTTTATGCCCCCCGTCTGACTGCAACTGGATGTATTTTCCACATCTGTGAACTCTGCTGGGTTACATTCCACTGCAGGCATGTGAGGTGTGAGCAGATATCTGTAACTTTCCTCTGTTTATGTGTTTTGGTTTAATTTGTCTGGAGATGTTTTGTTTTTGTGATTAGGGCTGGATGATATATCGATAAATATGGATATCATGAAATGTGACTAGATATTGTCTTAGATTGATTAAAGGCTTTAAAGGCTTATGAACTTAGCAGACTGTTGTAGCTGTTCTATTGTTTGCCTTTATCCTCTTAGTTATAGCCACATTACTGATAATTATTTTTTTTAAACTCATTTTGTAGCCATCTCTACAATGTTGTTGCAATATTGATAAATACTGAAACTGAGGTATTTGGTCAAAAAATATTGTGATATTTGATTTTGTCCATATCACTCAGCCCTTTTTGCAGTATTCCCAAATTCAATGTTGTCCAGGTCTCATAATGTTTCCTTCCTCGATTATGTTTTAAGCATGATTTTTATTTGCCCAGCTAACCCGCAGCCAGAAGCAAATGGTAGGCACCCTTTAGTGTCAGGGAATAGTACACACTTTCTATTAACTCTCTCCTCAGCTTCCTCGATTATGGCTAGTGAATAACTACAATATATTATATTGGGACTAAAGCTAATTTTCATTCATTTTTTTAGATCTACCCCCTGCAGATGGAGGTAAGGCAGAATCCTGTACATTGAATCATGGCGGTCGATATAATCCCTCTAATGTATTCACATATGAGTGCATACATGTGCCACACTGTGTGAGAACTCCACTATCTGCATGACTCATATCAGTTTTATTTTCAGTGATCTTTCAGGTTGGTCGTAGGTGTCCTGTATAACGTTTTGTCATGTATTTTTGTGCATCCCAAATATTCTTAATTTATACACGAATGTCTTTTATTTAAAAGAAAGAATAATAAATGTCCTAGTGGTTAATGCTGCTGCAACACGGATAACAGGATTATACATTTCATGTCGAATGCCTTGTTGTTGTTCACTGGTTTTTCATCACTGGACTGATACATACATATACTGCATAGTATATGCTACTGCGTGTGTGAATTTAACAATGGTTTGGTTTCACAGTTCGCACAACTTGATCAGTTTGTTTACTGTTGTATTTCTACGAATAGTACAAACCTGTAGTTATGTGTTGGTTTCTATGTGTTTCTATTATAAATGTTGTATGTATTTTTATATGTTCTATTTATTTATCTGTTGATTTATTCGCATGCAGTAACACTAAACATGTAGAAGGAAAATACCTCAACTTGTGAATGCAAGTTGAATTGGTTTGGTGAACTGGATTTTGGTGGATTTTTATCAGATGTGATGGTGCATGGTGCTTCGGTTGGTTTACGTTTTACAGTCTCTGTTGCAAATGTACATCACTTCTTGTGCAACAACGAGCAATTGCTTCCGAGCTGCTTTTTTCAGTCATTTGCTTCCTTGTCTGCAGCAGATTCAGAAGCTGATGGGGATGGTAAGAAAAGAGCAACGTTTATATTGACGTGTCTGCCGATAATTTAGTTTTGCCCCTCCAAAAGTTTGGTTGAAGTGTTGGTATTATGTGCTAGTCAAGATGTCACATAATATAATATGAAGTGTTACGTGTAGCTGGGTTTATTTATCATTTGAAATTATTGTGACTACTTCAATGTGGACTGAAATTGCTACTGTTTCAAATGGCTTTTAACAGTTTTAAATTTTTTTTATAACATTTGTAAAAACAAGGCTCTTACTTTGCAGACATACTCTTTGTCAGTTGCAGTTTGCAAACACACCTTTCAGAGTTGGGTCCTCCTCTGTGGCTCAATGAGTGAGCTAGAGAGTGAATGAAGTGAGGGAGCAGCTTTAGCAAAAACAAAGCAGTGAATCAGAGAAAGAAAACGTGATTTTCTGATTGTTTCACAGCAGAAAGTGAGTGTGTAGTTCAGTCGCTGTGGCCTCAAGATTAATTCAATTCTGATTCAGATTCAGAGGGCTATGACGTGTTTACAAAACGATTAGCAATGCATCCAAATGTTTAATTTCTAATTGTGTGACAACTTTAAAACATTGTGCATATGTAAAGACCCCATGATTAGTGTAGTAAAACACAAGTTACATACAGTGTAGGCTCTCGTCCAGGAGATTTTTCCCTTCAACTTCATAGAAGACAAAATGCTTCCATACACTAGCTTTTAAGCCAGTAAGTGCTGGTGGATCACATCTATAGGCAGTTGCTCACACTTGCACGCCATCCTCACCCAGACCCAAGTTGGAGCTTAGTTAAAAACATAAAAATGACCCCGATCTGTTAGGTTTCACTGTCTAGTTGGTTCAGGAACGCACAGCTGGTCTTACAAAATTGTTACAGGTGATCATAATGTCAAGACCCAGGCTTTAAATTTCAGATTATTGACTCTGCAGACTCTACAGAGAGACTGATGCCCATAAATGTGGCAAACACAACAAAATAATAGAAAAGTAAGAAAATACAGGCAGAAGGACATGAGTATGTATGAGTCTATAAATTGTTCTTTAGGAAAAACCTACATTGTGCAACTTTACATTTTATGTTATTGTTGACTCACTGTTACTAAAGCAGCACTCAGACACACAGTGGTCTTATAGTGTTGGTTCATCAGGCTACAAAACAAATGTTTCTCTGCTGTGGCAAGATCCAATATGTAATATAAGTATGCAGGGTAGCTCTGCTTGCTTGAGCAGTCATATCTTACAGATCCCATGAAAATCCCTGCTAAAAATCCACAACAGAGCTTGAAGCTTTTTACAACTTATCTGGTAGCTGCCCTCAGAATAAGCCACATCTCAGGCCTACAAGTCACCGGATCCTTGGCTGTGTTAAAGAAAACAAAGAGCTAAACTAAAGTGGTCTCTTCCGCAGTTTACTGCTTGATGCTATCCTTGTCTCACTCACCTGACACGTCCTCTACCGCTGGTATCTGTTGATACTGCCAGAGACCTCTTAAAACTTAGACTGGTTATGTTCTTTCAGCAATTCAGAATTTGTTTTTTTCCACGTGAGCAGTGCTGCCCATCCCATCTGTGACCTATGATACCGGTTCTCTTTTGCCTCTGTCCCTCTGGCAATTTAAACAATGAGAGTGGAAACACAGCTGTGTTTCATGTGTTATAGCCCTCGTAGAACAATGGCAGCTGTTGCTGCTAAAATACCAAGTGTCATCTGATGTGATGACACTTTTATAGTAACTCCTCAACTTGACATTCTGCTGTATTAGGAAACTGCAAGGAGAGCTCAAGCAGTGAAGTCATCCAAGATATCATAGTCAGCACTTCAAACTCGGTGCCTCCAAACAGCAGTTCTGCACACTGGGCCATGTCTCATCCTTTATCTGAGAGCCAAAGGCCTGTCGATGGTCTACAAACTAAACCGTGGTTGTGTATCACAGCCATGCAGTGTGATTCATGAGTTGACTGTCTGAAAAATGTTGGGGTTGAACCACAACTCAGGTTTTTACAAATGAAATACGAGAGCTGTTACTCACATTACAAAGCTGTCCCTGTCTGCCACAGTCATCCAGGGGCACTGCTCCCACAGCG
Organism: Lutjanus campechanus; assembly: GCA_027495735.1. Taxonomy (NCBI): domain Eukaryota; kingdom Metazoa; phylum Chordata; class Actinopteri; order Lutjaniformes; family Lutjanidae; genus Lutjanus; species Lutjanus campechanus. Next base: position 15,150 of record JAJHUR010137469.1, on the reverse strand, counting down.
ATGCGTTGAACTCTATCTGGACTGATTAGGAGTAGATTGGATGGAGAAGGGTCATGGAAGTGTCAAGACTTCAGGGAACTGAAGGCTGTTAATTTCTTGTGGTGTCCTTCAAATGAATGTGAAATGTCCTGTACCTGCTGTGCCCGAAGGGGGACACTGACGTTAACAATCTTCTCCTTTTCCCACTTGGACGCCCAGGAGAGGCTCGACCACAGGCAGTCGTGGCAAGTGAGAAGTCTGTAATCTTCTGTGGAGTGCATTTTGTCACATGTTGAGGAGAGGTATGTTGCTTTCCTCAGCTCTGTTAGGTCTCTGTGGTGATTTGACTGTGTGTGGTGAAGGTGTTTCCACCAACATGGAACTCTCTTGTTTCATTTTCAAGCACCTAATGTTGAACCAGAGCATTTCCACCAAAAATAAATTGTTTCTGAACCCAAAAAGCTGGTTCCCACCTGGAAGCAAAAAATAGCAGGTTTTCCTTGGGAATCAAAGTGGGCATGTCATATTTCACTAGGTGCTGAGTATTGTGCAGTGTCTCCTGTTGATGACATCGTTGATTAAAGTGGTTTTGCTCAAAAATGGTGGAAATGTGGACTGGTTCACGGTAGCACTTCGGTCCTAAGAATCTTAAACAAAACCAGTTCAAGAGCCAGGGCTAATTTGGCAGAAAAAGGCCAATAGCCTGGTAGGACAGTTTGATCATTGTGGCTGCTTCCTTTTTAGGCAAGTTGGCCAGTGGGGCAAAACTTAGATGATGGGCTCTGGGGCATGCAGAGGAGAGGGGTGTTGCATCAGACCCCATCCAAAGGTGGCATGGCTGCTTTGTGTCCTCACAACGAGGTTACTATCTTGGGGAGGTTGGCTGCAGAGCTGAAACTTTGCCCTTAAATATGGCCTGCTGAGGAAAGTAAGGGGTCAAGCAGCCAGGGCGAGGTCATTAAATGTTATGTTTAGTTACTGACCTGGATGTTATCTCAATAAATTCCTTAGCGAATGGGTCCTGTGATGCAACACAAGCTCTTTCCTGTTTCCTTTTATTCACTGAGTGTCCAGAGCTGAAGCACAAAATAGTGGAAAGAAGAGACAAAGACAGTGACAGAGCATGACAAGGGGACGATGGGAGCACCATATTGCTTGAGCATCCATCATGTTGTGCAGATAAGCAAGCTACATTTAGCAAAATGATCATTTTACATCGTGAAGTGATTTACAACTCAACATTTTAGCTGGTTAGTGGCACTGCTAGCCAGCTAGGCTTAATCCAGTGGGAGCAGCTGAGTAAAGTTCAGAGGGAAACCTGAGGAGATGTGCTTTTCTTTGGACAGAACCCATCCTACTTTAGATGACAGGCTATCCAAATCCAATTTTAGCTGTGGGAGCAAGCTTGTACAAAGACTGATCTGCATTTACCATAGCTTTATGAAACTGTGCTTTACTAACACTATTGGAAAGGAGAGAGATTTGAGGCCTAAGAGGCAGAAAAGAAGCAGCACAAAAGACAACATGATTTTTCATGCCTAATGGCTTATTCAGTAAACTCTGTGAACTTTGGAAAGAAGCTATGGGGTCAGACAAAAAAAACAAGATGTCTCAGAAACTTAAATGAGTTTGTGATGCTTGCAAATGCACAAAATGAAAAAAACATTTTTAAGATCCAAACATTGTCTCCTGGTGTTTACATACAATAGAGTTTGTGAATTTAACTTTCTGAGCAGGAGTCACAAAGACTCATTCTGTATGTGCACTGTGTAGGAGGACATTTTTACTTTATATACAGTCACCATTGATTTTGGTTTGATTTTTCATGTCTACCATTTGTTTGATCCCCTGTTCTGACTCCAGAGTGGGAATTGCACCACACTGAGTTTTCCGCCAGTGTGTCTATTAGAGTGGAATATCTGTGTGGGAAGTGCTTATCATACCAAGGCTGTTTAAAGCCTTACCCATGGGGGTATAGAGTGTGTGGGGGGATTATCATCACTTGGCCAACTGCAGGCTGTTTTGGGGTACTTGCACCAGTATTGCTAACGAATGTTAGAAGGAACCTGCTGCCAATATCCTTTAAAAATAAAAATAAAAATAAATTCCTGTCATGGAAACATTTTGAACATTAGAAAAACATACATGTACAGTTTGCCCAAAGTTGTATTAGTCATAGGGTAAATTTTGATTCCAATAAATAAAATGTCTTTTATGTCACTTCAATGATTTGTATAGGCGGCCTGCAGGGCACACACTCTGTATGGGGTAAAGTAATTGCCTCCTTTGTGACAAGTAGCCTTGCAATATCAGTCCAAAAGAAGTAATCAAGGTAATTTCAATGGGAGTTTAATGTGCAGTAATCAACACATTTGATTACTTTCTGTTTTGATCGATAACAGTCATGATCTGACCTTCACGTGTACAATTGTGTTTGCCTTTCACTGTGTGGTGTGTTAATGTAATAATTCTACAGAATAATCATTCTGTAATTGTTGTTGGTTTGTTTTACCTCAAGAGTTTACACTGACTTATGGCACAGTATAACAGCAAATAGTTATACTTCCATATGTTAAACAGGGATATTTGTTTTTCCCAGCTGGGGCAAACCCTGATGAGGAGGGTAAGGGCGAGATGAAGGCACAGTGCGGGACTGTGACCATGTACTGCATGCAAATGTGATGTTTTGAAATGGAGATGTATGCATCGTATGTGTTGTTATGTGTCATATGAAGGTGTCATATTTCTGAGCAGTTGGCTGTATATAGTGTGTTAATGAAATGATTGGATTTGTTAGTTCCAGGTATAAACTGAGAGATGTTTTTCAATACATAAAACCAAGAAGAGATTTGCACTACATAGTATAACTTTATTTAGATGCTAATTTTACCAAGTATGCATTGTTTACCGATTTGCACCTTGAACGTTAAATATTTGATATGGTTAGAACGTGCTGATGTATGGAGGTCAGCAGGTGCACTTGCTGGACGTTGTATACTTAGCACAGTCAGAGTTCATTATCACATTCTGGACCTTCTAATTTGTTATTGATACTTTGCTGAAGCGATTATGTATCACTGGAACCTTTGCTTGCCTGAATACGTGAAGCATCCACATAAAGTGCGGCAGGGATGATGTGTTTTTGTTGCCCAAAAGTTAGCATCACTCTGGTTCCTTCCAGAAAAAGCCAATGGGACTTAACCACTGGATTTTCAATTAGGGCAGAAAATAAGCTCTGTTGCAAACTAAAATTTATGAGACTTAAATGTTTTGTTCAGCAAGTTAATCTTTAAAAATGAACAGCAGTTTTAAGATTTTTGATGAATAAACATCCTTTTCAAACATTTAGCCTCAAAATTCATTAATTGGGTGTTTATGTATTTTATGACATAGAACAAAACGTGAAAATCTCTTAAGTTTGGGTAAATCACAGACCTTATTTCAGACATCTAACCAAAAATTCAAAAATCCATTGACTTTGAGACGAGGGAACCAAAAGTACAAAAATGCTAACAATTTTCCGTGTCTATGAGTCATTCCTGCAGCACTCTGTTGCTCTGTTGTCCTGTGTGTTGTGAACTGAGTTGCACTGGCCAGATCATTTGTATACATATGTGATTTTTGGACCATTTTGAACTTTCATAGTAAAAAAGGTTTTAGTTATACCTTTGACAAACCACAAAGAAGAACAGAATATTACTTGTCAATAGGCTTGTTCGGATACCAATATCAATATTGGATCCATTATCAAGTCGGTTATTAGCCTGGAAATTAGTTCAGGTATTGTATCAGTATTGGTATCAGTAGGAAAAAATGGCATCAGACCATCTCTGACAGAACATCTTTCAGTGATGACAGTTTCATAAATTATTATATTAAAATGATGCAGAAAGTTGTAGAATTACATTTGGATTAAGACATTTTATTTCTAATGTCATCACATTCGTGAAAAGCAAGTAAGACAATGAATGAATTTGTTAGAAGAGAAGCAAACCCTGCAATGATACAACTGGTTTTGATATATGTAGTTCTGATATAGTTTTAATAAAATGCTGGCTTGTGATTTGATTGAACATTTGGTAAGCATAACTTACAGCACAGCTACAGCTAAGAAGATCAATGCAACATTTTTTGATGTCAATGTGTTGTACATGTTTGCATAAATTGTTTACGTGTCATACTTCATCTACTTTTGTTTAGCCAAATGCTGTTGCTTTATCTAGTGTTTGTTTCATATCGACTGTATGTACACAGTCTGTGTGTGCAGATGTGATTCAGAATTTTTATGAGCATTTCACTGTTGCCTTTCTCCTTCTACTTCGGTTTGTTGCACACTGTGGACGCTGCCGATGTATGATTTTTATATCAGTGCTCGTCTTAACTGAATCCATCCAAAATTGATTTCGGAATCAGAAGTGTAAGTGAACAATTCTTTTTTTCTCCTTTTCAGAACCTGGATCAACTGAGCTCACTGGGCTCTTTGTGGAGAAGCCACCAGAAAGTGTAGTCGCTGTTGCAGGCAAGAAATGCAAATGGATAGATGAGTAATTCTCAATACAGACTGGAAACCATAGCAATCCGTAATATGTAGCCTTATTACATAATGTTATATTGTTGTCTTTGGGTGGCAGGATCGGATGTCACTTTTATAGCCAAGGTGGACTCGACCACCCTGACAAGAAAACCCACCATGAAATGGCTGAAGGGCAAGTGGCTGGATCTTGGCAGCAAGGCTGGAAAACACATGCAGTTCAAAGAAACTTATGACAGAAACACGAAGGTGTGTGTTCGACAGAGACACATGATCTGATGCTCCTCTTTCAGAAATAAAGACGTATTTAAGTAATATTTTCTGCCCAAGATCTATACCTATGAGATGAAGATCATCAAAGTGGTTGCTGGAGATGCTGGGGGCTACAGGTGTGAGGTGACAGCAAAAGACAAGTGCGACAGCTCCACCTTTGAGGTCTCCGTTGAGGGTGAGTGAAAACAGACTCCGGCCTTGTTGAGACTGCCACAGATTCCATACATGCTGATGTTTTGATCTGATCCAGCCCTAATGTGCCTCCTCTGCAACTTCTCTTCTTACAGCTGCACACCAAGAAGAGCAGGCAGATATTTTGTCCGCCTTCAAGAGAGCGTAAGTGCACTGAGGTTTGCATTTCAGCCTGTCTCAGTGGGCTATGTGCGTGTGTGCAAAAACACAAGAGGGAAAATACATATGTAGACTATTTATATATAATGTTTTCCAGTGCATGTGAATGTATGTGAATGTGTCTCTCAGCACAGGTGGTATATGACAGTGCAGTAAATTTTATCTTATGCCGTGTCAGATGATATGCCTGATCTTGGTTACACCGTATGCTTTATACCTAGATTTGTCCAAGGGCCAGAATTTATGGAAGCAGACACTGATTTGTGTTCTTAAATTAAAGTCATTTCTATTATAATATAGCAGTGTGAACAGACTTCTAAAAAAAACATGGGAAATCCATAATAGATACTATAAAATGTGACATCTTTTATGTATTGTGGGTAAGTATAAGTCGTGTACTTACATTATCCCAAATGTTTCCAACAAAGTTCAAACGCAGAGAAATCCATTATTTATACAAGGTAGCAGTGTGTTTCCTTGCAATAACTTCTGTGAAAATACGGGATATGTTGGATACATCAGACATTGAGGACGGAAGTCAGTAAATGTGACTAAACGTAATGTGAATAAAAATTTAATATTACCTCATCCATCTACATGATTTCTGTCTGTCATGTCAGATAGATTTTCATAGGGTGTGGTGGTTGTTTAAAAGCGAAGACAACTCCCATGAAAGTATAGCTTTAATGTGACAGAGACCTCTAGCGGCAGAACTTACAAAATTACTTGAAAATGCTTTCAGACCTCTGCCAGGAAGGTGGTTCACTGAGGGGATGATTTCAGAAACATAATTGCAGAATGCAGTCCTGATCTGCAGGAAATGTTAATCAACTTAATAGAACTATTATGCAGCTGCACCGCTATTGTGCAGATGACACATGTAGATACTGGTGGTAACAACAAATGCCGTTTAATACTACAGCCCCCTGAATTCTGGGGGCAGCAAAACAACCTGCTGTCATTTTAATAAAGAAGTCTTTTAACAACTGGGATCTGATTTTGAGCTGCACACAGCATAGGAGTGCAAACAGCAGGGTACAGTGACAGGAGACGGTCACCTCGCTGAGAAGTTGGAGGTGTGCAGCCCGTCGCCTGCAGCTCTTCATCTAACAGCTCACTGTGGCTGCACCTTCTTGATGCATCGCTTACGCTGAACTGATCCGCTGTCAAAAAATGCAAAAAAATCACTGTCTTGTTTTGTAGACATATTTTTCACGAACAGTAGCAGTCAGCACTAAGCTCACTGACCAACAAAATATGAAGTGTTCACTTTGCTTTAGCAGTAACTTTATACAGCATTTTTCTGAAAATCTCGTCACTGACATCTTTTTTCAAAAAAGACCTTTCTGCAGGTCAGACATGAACCTTGCCTTACCCTATCTTACTCACCTTACCTTACCTTTGCTTATCTTACCTTACCTTACTGAACCTTACCTTACCTTAACCTACCTTACTGCACCTCACCTTACTTTAGCTTACTGTACTTTATCTCGCCTTACTGTACCTTATCTTAACTAATTTTACCTTACCCTACTTTATTTTACCCCACCTTACTTTACATTACCTACCTTACCTCATCTTACCTTAACCTTACCTTACCTTGACTTACTTTACTTTGCCTTACTTCATCTTACCTCATCTTATCTTATCTTACCGTATCTTAACTGTGTGTCTGTTTCCATGCATACAGGGATGCTGGAGAGGACGAGGGAGATCTGGATTTCAGTGCTCTGCTGAAAGCCACTAAGAAGTGAGAAACTCAGCGTTATTTAGTTAGCAAAATTATCAAGCACACATTTTGCTTCTCCACTCCAATTACATACATATCCATTTTCCTTGACTCACAGGAAGAAGAAGCCCCAAAAGGAGGAACCAGAGATAGACGTGTGGGAATTGCTTAAGAATGCCCATCCCAGCGAGTATGAGAAAATCGCCTTTGAGTATGGCATCACTGACCTGAGGGGCATGCTGAAACGTCTGAAAAAGATGAAAAAGGTCGAGCCCAAGCATAGCGAGGGTAAGTCGGGTCAAGCAGGAGAGAAAGAAGTAGAGGAGCATGGAAGTATGACAGAGATGACTTAGGAGGTGAGATTTCACCTCAGGGGAGGTGGAGACGGAAGGGCAGCAGGGGTGGGGGAGAATTAAGCAAGAGGAAGGGCACAGAAAATAAAAGAAGGAAGGGTTTTGTGAGCTGATGGGTTGTTAATTCTTATTTTTTCCTTTCTGCCTGCAAACACAGCTTTCCTGAAAAGGCTTGAATCTTGCTACTCAGTGGAAAAAGGCAAGAAGATTGTCCTGAGGTGTGAGGTGGTTGATCCCGACGTCCAGGTCAAATGGTTGAAGAACGGCCAGGAGCTCAAACCCTCAGCCAAGTACATGCTTAAAAGCACAAACACATGCGCCCTTACACCAATTATCCTCAATTAACATAGACCGCTTTAGTGTCTTTTTTCACTGCGCTAAGACTTTTGTTTAATTAGACAGTAGTGTTAGGCTGTATCATATTAATCATCAAGCTTAGATGGACTTGATGGGCAGTGTCTCAAAAATTTCGAGCTAAAATTATCTGTGCCACAAAGTCATACTCTGACATGATGCTGCCATCAACACATTTTATTTTTAGTCTGTCATAAGGAGCCTCCCAGAGGGTTAAGCAAGTTGCCCTGCTAAGACATCCTATGCCTCATGTAAACTAATGCAGATACCCCCTGCATGTGGATAAACACCTCAAATTCCTAAGTTAATTTAAGAAAAACCTATGGCTCAAGGGAAAACTGAAATGCATAATCTGGGTCTATCAGACAGAAATCCCGTCTTTCAGAATGAAAAATTAAATGTGGAGGCTTTTTATGATTATTTTAAGACATTTGTTCCAAACCGTGTCAACAGCTTGATAAACAAATACTTCAGCACTCTGTTAAACATTCAATCTGTTTGTCACTTTTCAAGGTATGTCATTGAGGCGAACGGGAATGTCAGAACGCTTACCATCAATAAGGCGACCCTGGCTGATGATGCTGCATACGAGTGTGTGGTTGGCGAGGACAAGTGTTTCACAGAGGTGTTCGTCAAAGGTGTGGCATCTTTTTCTTTTCTTTTTTTTTTTTTTTTGACAGAATATCTGAGGTCAAAGTTTGGCATGATCAATGTGAATTTGTAAACTTCATGACATGCCAAAACATCCTTCTCCGCTCTGCCCAGAGCCCCCTGTGACCATCACCAAGCTTATGGACGACTATCACGTTGTTGTTGGAGAGAGAGTGGAGTTTGAGATTGAGGTGTCGGAGGAGGGCGCCCACGTCATGTGGTCAGTATATCAGTATTTCAGCAAAACAGTCTCAATCAAGCTTGGGGCTTTACAATTTTAGGCCATGACTGTAGAAGCAAAGCAGGGATGCATACAACTTACCTTTCCGAAGTTCTGCCCCTTTTCACTCTGCGTACCTCGCTCAACTTTCTCCTTGTCCATCTTTTTGTACTTAAATATGCTATATGGTAGGCTCATCTATGTTGAAAAGAAAGCCAAGTTTTGAATTTGCTGGCCACCCATGAAAACGACATAAATTCATGCCTTTAATTAGCTATTATAAGTACAAATGCTTGCTAAGTCCTTGCTAGCTAATTGACACTAATCATTAGTTAGCTAGTTAGCTAGAGTTTTGCTAATATTAGCTAACTTAAGATGTCACCCTACATGTATGTTGCTTTCACTGTAAAAGGAGAAAGTTGACAGAGGTAGCAAGTTTGCTCAACTGTTATTGGAGTACAGAGGGAAAAGGGGGCGGGACATTTATTATTAAATTACAGAGAGAGTCTGTTGCTAATTCTTTTTATCATATAGAGATGTTTCATAAGGTTGCTTGGTGTTCACTTCACACATTTATGTAGGTCATAGTTTCATAACAAGCTTTGACATTACAGTTTTTTAACAGCCTTCATACGTTCACCATCTTGGTCAATTTCAGTGCTTCACTTGTTCTCACTATCTATTGAGGCACAAATATCTTTCTTTTACTCAGCCCTATGCTATTACCGAAAAAAAAGTAATCTAATCTCAGTACTTTTTAATCACTTAAAAATCAAACATTAAAAATATTGAACCTTATACAACAATATTAATGCAACAACACTTTTTTGTCTTTAAACCATCTCAAAACATTTTCAAATAAAATGCATTTTTGCAGAGGGTTTTTCATTGTAACCCAAACCATTATCCTTACCTGACCCTAACCAGGTGTTTTTGTGTTTTTGTTGACACACCATAAAACATAATTAGTTTGCACATTGTGCACAATGACACAGCCATTTCTTTGCCTCTTTTTTTGCTGTAAAGCTTGGCACAATGTGCCTTTCCTTGTATAAATAAAGGTTGAAAGAACAAATAAATTGATATCAGCTAGCATGTATTAGCAGTAATCAACACATTGCAAATGAGGGATGAAGATTCACAAGGGTGATATCTGATTTCAAGGTCAAATCTTTGTATCACACCAAGCACAGACTTTATTTTCACAATTTGCCATTGATGAATAAAAACCCCATTCATATTTTCCAAAAGCATTTTTCAGCAGTCACTGAATGTTGTAAATATTACAGTATGCGCTGTAAATTTTCATCAGACTTCAGCTTCTCTGTTACTGTTCTTTATTAAACATTTAGCGATGACGTGTTTCAAAGGGATGTGTTCATTTGATATTCTTTTCAAGGTTCTTTGAGGATATAGAGCTTCATAAAGACAAGGATTCCAAGTATCGCATCAAGAAGGACGGAAAGAAGCACACGCTCATCATTCAGGAGGCCACGCTGGATGATATTGGAATGTACCATGCTTGGACAAATGGAGGGCACACGAAGGGAGAGCTGGAGGTGGAAGGTACCACTGGAAAATAATATGTTACAGTTTAGTTTTTAATTCACTTTTGAGTCATTGTGGGGTTCATAAAACATGCAAAACAGTTTGTTTTAGGTTAGTTTGTTAAAAAGAGAATGTGTTTTCATCAGCCTACAGACTATTTTATATAGATTTTCTATATTTAGTCTGTGTTTTCTGTTATTTAAATGTAGGCTGTTCAGTGCAGAGGATGCGGCTGAATTTAACCACTGGCCCGAGGGCTTAACGGCTCTCTGTACAAACAAACTAACAGCTCATGGCAGCGGGTGTCAAGACGTTGCCATCATGAACCTTATCCTCCCTCTGCCCCTACCGTCACACACTCTTTCTCCCTCCTGCCTGAACTGTTCTCCTGTGGTTTCCACTGTCCTCTTCAGAAAAACAACTGGAGGTGTTGCAGGACATTGCTGATCTGACAGTGAAGGCCACCGACCAGGCTATGTTCAAATGTGAGGTGTCTGATGACAAGGTCACAGGAAAGTGGTACAAAGACGGAGTGGAGGTCCTGCCAAGCGACCGCATCAAAATGACTCACATCGGAAGGTACAAGGCTAAAAGAATAGATTCAAAAACAGTTGTAAGATATTTGTCAGACCTGAGGATCTAAACATGATCTTTAAGTCAAGAGGCAGATGTGTTTCCTGAATCACACCTTCTCTGCTGCTTGTTTCAGGTTTCATCGGCTGATTATTGAAGACGTGAAGCCAGAGGATGCTGGAGACTACACATTTGTTCCTGATGGATACGCTCTGTCACTTTCTGCCAAACTCAACTTCTTGGGTGAGATAAACAGAATGATTGCAAAGGTGCTATCATACAGATGCATTAATCATCAGCAGCCTGCATTATATTTTTAACTCATTCATTTTTTCTCTCAAAACAGAAATTAAGATCGACTATGTGCCCAGACAGGGTAGGTGGCCTTCAATCACCTCATTTCATACATAACTCTTTTTAATCTTGTGTGTATCTCAAACCCACTTCCACACATTCTCTCTTTGTATGATGTACATTAATTAGATCCTCCAAAGATCCACCTGGACACCACTGGAAACATGGTCTCCCAAAATACCATCATTGTGGTGGCAGGCAACAAACTCCGTCTGGATGTGGAGATCACAGGAGAGCCAGCACCCACTGTCGTCTGGTCAAAAGGAGATCAAGTAAGGACGTGACATGCGTCACTGTACAGTACATCACAGGGAGCCAAATGCACAGTGTTTTAGTCAAGATCACCTAAACCGAGACAAAGTCATGAGACCAGAGTGACCGAGACAAGACCAAGGCACCCTTACACTTAGTTTACGTTTCTTATGCTTCCTTTCTAAATGCTTATAGAAGTTTGACGTCGTTCTAGTCATCTTTGTAAGATCGTTGTAGAATTTACACGTTGCTGTGCGTTTTCTTTTTTGATACAGTTTTCCAGATTAACTCTTTGTGATTTAGGTAGACAAAATTTTTTTTACCAGAAGATGTGCCTGACATCTCCTGTCTCTCACATTCACGTTCTTGGATTGCATGTGTAGGGGCGACGGTGAGTTACGGTAACAAAAATTTCATCATTAAACAAACATAACAGCCAACTTGAATATGAAAGGAGGCCAAATGTCCAGGGTCCATGATCTTGGAAGGTCAGCAGGCTATCCAGCTAACCTGTTTTTTTTGCACTGATATCAGGGCTCCCTATCTCCTCTCCATCTTTTCACTGGGCTTCAGTTAAATGCTACCTCACCATAAAAAAAACTGCTGTTCTGTTGAGATTTGACCCAACCAGTGGGAACATTTGTGCCCACAGGCAGTTAGGGGCACAGGAGTGCAAGGAAAGAAAGACTGCTCCTGATGTTTTTGGTCAGTAAGTGCTCTTTTTTGGAAACAGGATACATTTGTGCCCTAATGGGACAGCTCCATGCTTTTTATTTTGCCCCAGTGTCACATCAGAATGGAGCTTTAGCTGCCAAGCGACCACTGGTAAGCCCAAGGGCTGCAAAAGTCACCCTCTGGTCATCTCTGATGGGCCATAAATGCCCCTCTGATTGGCCCAAGTGCCCCCATGATATTCCCTGATGCCTCTCTGGTTAGCCAGATGGCTAACTTTGCTCATGGTAGAGGTCCTTCCTTGTAATCTCAGAGTCTTTGTAAAGAAAATGTCCAACTATAATATGTGCATTTTAGTGTCATATTAAATGGCACCCAAATTGTTTAAATAAATGTTGGCCTTTGTCAGCCACTGACAAATTTAGTTAGTTCTGCTTGGCTCAGCTGATATAACTGTGAATTAGATCTCTGTTATTATTTGTTATTTACTGTAGTAATTTTGATTACTAGTGCAAAGTTACCCTTTGTGGTGCTTATATACTGCAATTTTCTGTTTATTAGGTAGTTTCAAACACTGAAGGGCGCGTAAGGGTGGAGTCCAGGAAGGACCTGAGCTGCTTCGTCATTGAGGGGGCAGAGAGGGAGGATGAGGGCAACTACACCATATGTGTCACCAACCCTGCTGGAGAGGATAAGGCTGTGCTATTTATCAAGATTGTGGGTGAGTGAAGATCTTCATATAATGTCAAGATGTGCTCATGTCATAGTTTTACAATATTATATGTACTGTATTTTAATATTTAAGTATTGTAAAACTAACTGTTATCTGTTTTAGATGTGCCTGATCCCCCCGAGAATGTCAAATGCACAGGAGTGGGAGAGGACTGCGCCACCATGATTTGGGAGCCTCCCAAATTTGATGGCGGTGCACCACTCAAAGGTAAAGGATGGATTTTTTCTGCACCTCTTCATATTTAATGAGTTGGGCATTAGGGATGCACCTGAATTATTAAGGAAAGCACAAATAATGCAATGGAAACAAATATTGTTTCTTCTTGAAGTTGCTCATTTTTATTTTGGATTCATATTACTGGCTTGATCTCTTTTAAACCACAACAATTTATCTTACATCAAAATGAAGCTTAGCCTGTAGACTAGAAAACTTGAGAAAACTTATAATTTCATGGCAACTATCTTCACTACATTGCTGAGTTTTGAAATAAACTAACAAAGACTGTAGAAAAACTTGAGCTTTTT
>JAJHUR010137468.1:0-35600 GCA_027495735.1 Lutjanus campechanus | reverse complement strand
CTATTCGCTGCAGATAATCAATGATAGGTGTGAAATATTGATTACTCTTTATTTTACTCTTGAATGTGTATTATTGATCAACTCAGCAGTGTACACATGTTTTCAGGGAATTTCTGTCAGCATTTTTTACAGTTCAGCAGTGCAGTTGCTGTTTTTTTACACCTGATAAGATGTTGATAGTGTAGAAGAAAAACAAGGAAGATGAAGTTTGCAACGTAAAAACAGGAATAAGATGTTTTGTTTATAAATGTTAATAGCATTATGTTTATACAAAGATTAGAGTGCTTGAAACAAATGCCAGTAACTATTGTTCTTTTTTTCACATATTTGATACTTTGTGAACAAAACATGACATAAAATGTTTTGAAAATGGGCACAATTAGTATAAGTAGTCTTAATAAAAGGGGGAAATGTCTCAAATATGGAGATTTCCTGCTTTTCTTCATTTATTATCATATTATGTTTGGATTTTAGACTGACAAAACAAGACATTTAAAGACATTGCCTCATTTTTCAGCATTTTTTTTTTTTTTTTGACATTTTATAGATGTTGCAGCTCTAGATTAAACATCACAACCAACCTCAGTTTTTGTTGTTATTTGATAACTCCTAATAAATAAAATAATTTGTAGAGAGGGAGATAAAAATGGATTTCTGACCCACTAGTCTCACTGGACAAGTGAAAAAAACATCATTAATGTTGAACTTTGTGAGGGGATATTGTACTACAATGCACATATTTATACATAGCTCTTATTTCTGTTTTCTTATATACTTCTTTTCATGAATGGAAGCAGCCAAGGTAACCCCAATTTGCCCCGCAAGATCAGTATTTCAGATTCTGACTCTTGGTCCTGACCAGGTTAATGTCTCACCCCCCTCAGTGTGAACAAGTCAAGTCACAGTTACTTGGTTCAGCAGAACTACACCCCTTTACAAGATATCTCCACACAACAGCTCAGGGGTTGATGTTCAACCTCCTCAAGCCCCTGACATCTCAGCCCAGAGTCAATTAGTCAAAAGCGAGGGGAGGAATCTGCATCCACGGTATGTCTGCGGCTGAGGTGTAAACATCCGACAGCAGTGACACCCGTGTTCGTACTTCTGCCTGTCTCCTGCCCTCTCATGTGTGACCAACCACACTTGGCGAGCTTGCAGTCGTTCACGCTCTACTGGCCTGGAGTCACATGAGAGACATTCCTTTCTGTGTATTTCAAATTGACTAACATGTAACCACTATGGCACCAATGCTATCTTCCCGCCTCAGGACTCGAGCTTCTCTGGCATGTTGTTTTCAGAAAGACACCAAGTGAAAACAGCTGGTAATAGCACAGGAAAGCATGCGTATGTAAAGAGACAGTGGGCCTCATGCAGCAACATTCTCTTAAATTGTCTCTTATATTTTCTTAGAAGAGAAAAAATAGGTCAAGTCCAGGTGTACCAAACATCCTTAAGAACCCAGATCTGCTTTTACCCAGGTGTGCTGAATGATGGATGGACGGATGGTGGATGAGAGCAACTGATCCAGGTGCTTTGCTCCTCTGTCATGCCCCTGCCCCTTTTTGGGTGAAAACAACCGCTCTAATTTGGCGGTCAATACAAATTCCAAGGTCTTCACTGGTTTAAATGCATAAAATAAGAAAAACGAATAACTGTTTAGCTACCAGGATCCCAAATCCTCTGGCCAGTCAGGTGAATAAAATGCTATGCTACGTCTGCTGATCAATGAACGGTGTCATTACATACAAAAAAAAATAAAGAAATAAGGGTCCTATCAGTCTCCATCAAAGTGAACAAACCACCTTATTGAATGTTCAGGTAGTGTATTTCAAACATCTGTCACTTTTTGTATCGTGAAGACACTTTTATTTTGCTGTTTTGGTTCTGTTGAACCAAACTCCATTCTAAAAGCAGGTGTTTTATGGTAGAGACTTATTTTTTCACAGTAAAAACATAGTAATTACACCATCACTAAGACTCTTTTCTGATTTACTCTGATCTACAGACACAATATATTATATATATTATATTATATTGTATCATATCGTATCGTATCATATCATATCATAATATGATATGATATCTTTTTAATCAATTTATAGTTGTTTACCTATAAAATGGAAAAAAAATGTTGATCAATGTTCTCAAAGTCCAAGGTGACGCCTTCAAATGTCTTGTTTTGCCCACAATTCAAAGATATTAATTTTACAGTCATAGACGAGTAAATAAACCAGCAAATATTCACATTTTACCTTAAAAAATTACTCAAACTGATAAATTGATTATCAAAATAGTTGCCGATTAATTTAATAATCAATGAATAGTTGATTAATCATTGCAGCTCTAGTGGACTGTGAAAACAAGATGTTTTTTTCTTATCTTTGGAGAGCGCTCTCAAGTGCTCGTAAAATTTTCTTTGACCCAAGAAAAGAGCAAAAATACTAAAACACTGGCAAATCCCAGACATGAATGGGTACAAACAAAATAAGAACAAATCGTAGACACAAAACAAAAATTTGAGAAAATTTTTTGTAAATGGTTTCTTGCATGAGGCCCAGTGGATGTGAGTGGGGAGGTGCGCTGCGAGGATGAAGAAAAACTGCTTTTTTTGATGCAAGATAAATATGACCAGTCATCTGTCCAAATTAAATGCACATGAATTAGCGAACTAATTAGATGTTTGACTACGAGATCTGACCAGAGGCTGTGCAATCATGATTTCACAGTGATAACAGATGCTTCTCCAGCCCCGTGTCTCCCCCTCCATCTCCATGGTTTCACAGTTTCTCAGCTACAGCAGGTGTCCGTAAAAGAAAAAAAAAAGCGAGAGCTATGTGAAGGCAAGCCAATCTGAAAGCAATCATTGACCATCAACCACCATGATTGGTTTGATTACAGTGCGCCAGATGCAACTGGCTAGGCACAGCTATAAGATCCTTCAACAGGAAATACACTCTGTCCCTTTCAATCTCTCTCAAGAAGTGACAGCACTGGAGGGAAGACCGTGCTCCCCGAAGCAACGGTCCCGTATAAAAACTGAAATTCGCTGCGGGTGTCATTCAAATGCTGATCGCTACAATCAACCTAAAAGATTTCCCACTAAGTTACACCTACAAAGTGGCCTAAAATTTACAGCAGTCATTATTTCAGCTTACCGAGCTTCCCGCTGGTTCCAGAGAATTGCTGGAAATCAACATCAAAAGGAACTCAATATACTTCTCTGCTCGGAGAGTGAGTTTTAGGCACTGGAATAAAAGCATCAATAATGTTATTATTTGGAGTTTATGTGATTCGAAATCAGTAGGCTGTTAAAAAAAAAAAGCAAACTAAATACAATGCATATAAATAATAAGAGGCCCTCTTGCACTGTATATGACATTGTGCCTGAACCCCCATATATAGACAGCCATGCATAGCTCAGCTGAAATACGTGCACAGGTGGAGGAGGAGGGAAGGCAATGCTGGGGAGGTGGACAGCAGGAGGTGTACACCAGGCCTCATTAGCCAGAGTCTCACTGGAGATGACGAGAAGCGCTGCTTTCCATCTCTACATGCTGCATCACCACAATTAGGATAGAGGCCCAAACTCTCTCACCCTTTATAACTGTCTAATTTTCATGTAATCTGCGGATAGCCAGAGACAGAGACTTGTGGAGTGTGATGGGGAGGTGGGGGGGTTCCCACATCAGGCAGACTTTGCACTTCTGACACAAATCTCCCAGCAAGCACAGCTGGCATCCCGGAGTTCCATTTGACAAATTATGTGCGTACATAATGTCTAAATTTAAAACAGTTGAGCATGAGAAATATTTTTTCGGTGCAGGTGGACTCATTAAAGGTAAAAGTGACTATTTTTAGATTTTAGCTTTCTATAGGGTGAACTTCCTTTTAGCTTCTGGCCAAGGATGCAGTTAGACGTTAAAAAGCATCACCACACAATTACCTTCTTATAACTCTAAACTGTTGGCTATTGTAGGATAATTCAGCATTGCAAAGCCAAAGCACAAGGATGACCAGAGATCCCTGTTTTCTGGGGACAGTCCACTTTTTTTCTGTGCATTAAAAACAGGCCTCAAAGTAAAATAATATTTTTCGGTGGCAGTTCTGTCTTGTCTGCAGTGTTCCTGTAATATAGTTTTGACTGAGTATCTGATAATGTGTCAGTCTGATAGTGTTGCTTGTCTGTCTTCTCTGTCTTGAGCGTATAGATAATTAAATACACACACTGTATTGAACCATTGTAGTTTCACCACATTTTCTATTGTGTGTTCAATAGCTTCACAAACTATGGTATTGTAAACTATGACTTTCTGACACAGGTTATAAAGTTAAGCAATTATATCAGTCGGTCCCCAGTTTATTACCCAAATGTCATGGGTATAATACAAGAAGCAGGAACTGCCCCCCTTTTCACTTTTACAAAACATTGGATATACAGCTCGGCTGAATTCAGGTGGTCTGGGACACCTAAGCTTCAGTGTGTTTCTAAGAAAAATGAACAGGACTTATATTGTAGGTTTAGCGTGGATGTCGCATGACTGAAATCACATGACTTTGTTGGGATGATATCACAGAAAGGGGCAGGGCACCTGTCAATCACGAAGCTTCACTGGGAATTGCAAAACAAGCTGACAAGATTAATGTTAAGGATATAAATCTGTCATAAATAAGACAATGTTCCAAATTGAAATTATCCGATTATTTTTGTGATCTATTTAAGAAACAAAGTGTGCATTTAAGTGTGGAAAATTCTTTTTAGTCCCACTAAAGTCCCACTTTATGAAACACGATTAATGTGGGACAGCATGCTTTGTGTAATCTGGGACTTCAAGGGACTTCCTGTGATTGCATGATTTAAGAGTCTAATGCTGGTAGACAAGGTTGTGTACACCCCACATACACATTTCAGACGGTGTGCGTGTACATGTGAACATGGCACCAAGCTAGTGAAGACTTAGGCTAAAAACATTGTGTAAATGACGTCTTTCCAGTCAACTTGGCATGTTGTTATGTTATGAGACTTGGATTACACCAGACAAGCAGTATGGAAGCATTTTAAGCATTTTATGTTTTTGTTTCAGTTGTTTTAATCCATTGGAAAACTTGTCACTGCTCGTATTGTTTGGGAGATTCTGCAACACTGTTTTGTGAAAGTACAGCAGTGTTTTGCGGACCCAAAAACTAAACCTGACCTTCAATCAGCATCAGGATGATTGAAGGTCAGATTGTGTTTTTTTGGTGGCATGTCCCCAGCTGGAGATGTCCCTGGAAATGTCCCCATTCTTTTTTTTGTTTGTTTGTTTGTTTGGTTGTTTGTTTGTTTTTATGTGCGTTAAACGACAAAGTGAAATAATATTTTACATGGCAAGAGAGACCAGGCAGCAGAAGGGGCTGCTCACTACAGTAGCTTCATATCACTTCTCTAACTACTTACTCACTATCACTCAACATCGCTTGAAATGTCTTTTCAACCCATCTAGTGTGGAGAGGATGGAGAGGAGTGAGGAGACTGTATTGGATATTTTGAAGATATCGACTGCTGAACTGGGAATAATGTCCCAAATTTTAATTTCAGATATGTGGTCACCTTAATCCTAATGTTGACATGCAACTGCAAGCCATTAATAACTTTTATGAGATGCTGTCAGTACCATCTAAATCACTCTGACAATAGTTTGATTTGCTCTGATTAGCAAGCAAATATCATAACAAAATCAACTACTCAAATAGATTATTTTCTCTATTTGCCAAAGATTCAGTGCCTCCAGTATAACCACCAGAGGGAGTGTTACATGACCTATAAAGTCTCTGCACTGATCAGACATCGATGTCAGATGAATTTGTACCATAATTCAACTCATTATAAAACTTTCTTAGTTAATTTGTCACATTTATCCATTCTAGCATGCACTACAGAATTTAATCATGTTTGAAAGGTTTTTCTAGTAAAGGTGCTCATTAGGTAGCGGCAAAAGAGAAGACGTGACATCAGAGGAACAAATGCAGCTCATTTCCTCAGCAGACGGAGGAGGGAAGGAGTCTTCTGACACCCATGGAACAATGCACGGACAGCCATATGATTAAGTGTCAAGCGAATCCCACAGATTAATTTACATATTCTAAGTTGGGGTGTAAAAAAGTAATGTTGAGAGCTCCACTGCCTTTTTAATGTGTCTGAGACACACGAGCATGTCTGGGATATGTGTTGTTAAATAGGAATAAAATGGGGCCAGGAGGGGGTAATGAGAAAGTCTGAGTTAATGAGAAGACGTGCTAATGTGTCAACGCTTGACTTGGGGAGAATCAAATCAGATCTGGGAGGCCATAGGGGAAATTTCCCAGGAAGAAAAAGACGGCCATTCATCCTCTGACTGCATGTATCATTTTGAGTTTTTTCCCCCCTTCCTCGAAGATGACCTACTTATGCGCTCAGAACCGGCGCCGTATGAGTAACTATTACCCATATCCACACATATATTATCCTTAAACAAGTTGCACCCACCTATGCATGTTCAATTACTCGTTTGAAGTGTCTCATTATAGCTTGAGTTGTTATGCACCTTTTATGGGTTACTGCGGACACAACAAGGAAGTGTATCAACGGAGGAATTTGTAAGGAGGACAGACCGAGTTCCTCTCATGTCAGTGCTGCTGCTCTTCAACATCACAACAGAACACACTTGAAATTCCAGACATGGTGCTGCGCCCTTTGATATGTAAATGTGCACCTTCATTGCACTGGCAGTGATACTGAATGAAGGAACTTTTTTTTTCTTGCCAATTGAACGTGTTATGTTCCAAGGGAATTTGTTAATTCAGAACAGGCGACTAATCAAGGCATCGCCGTCTCATAGGTACAGTATTATACTTCACACGCATTTAAAAAGTCCTTACATCGCCACATTCACGCACGTGTGAATGCCGAACAATGGCTGTGCTTGTTGACGTTATAAGAGCAAAATCCATAAAGTGAAGTCTGTTCCTCACTTGATACTTAGGTCTGTTTCTGGTCCCTCCCCCACAGCTTGCTCCCTGCTTGGTGTAAAGTGTTAGTCGCAGCTGTTTTTTCAGCTTGCTGGTTATTTTGGGGATGGGAGAAGCAGGATGATATGCATATTGAATAGGCTCTCAGTTTGGTGTTCAGTGCAGTATTACAATAGCAGAGTTCAATACTCTTGTCAAACCTCTCACCGCTCACTCAATAACAGGGATGGGAAGGTTACTTTGTATTCTGATACTGTGGCTAATTATCTGTTAAAAAATGTTGCCAGTAACATAGTATCACAATATTAAAGTAATATAACTTGATCGCTCTCTGTTACTACTGGACAGTCTCAACACTAAATATGATGAAACTATGTAGCCCATTGTCACGTTTTATGTTCGTTTGTGGTTTATTAATTGTTTAGATATTCCTTCCTTTGTTAATGTGTGTGAATGTGAATGCCCATCTTGATTAATAGCAGTAATTATATGCTTTTAAATGTACTTGCTACCACCTACAGTCCCAATATATTTAGTAGTAGTAGTAGTGACAACTAAGCTAGCTAACAGAATTTCTGTGTAGCTAATATTAATGGTTGGTCCACGTAGCTAATTCGATATATCTGTGTTGCTAACATTCACAGTCAGCTGGCTCTGCAATTTATTTTTAAGCAAAATACAAGATTTAAAACCCGGACACTTATACCTCCTATTAGTCAGTTATCTGCATACCCACAAATACCTTTGCATAAGTTTAATTTATGTTTTTTACTCTGGCCCTGTAAATAACAGTCTGTGTAGCTAACATATGCAGGTAAAATACTATTAAGGTTCTGTATATAAGTGTTTAAAAATCTTAAGTTAGCGTTTGGTCTGATCTGCAAATGTTCACTCAAATTATATATATTATTATACACATAATAACGAGATGATGGCAGTATTTTCATGGCTGAAGGCAGAACTGTCACTGTATCGTGATGCTATTCTCCTTTTCTGATTGAAGGATGAAATAATAATGAAATTTCCCCAGTGAAGCATTTTTACAACAGGGGACATAATAATGAATTGGTAACTGCAATATTAGCTGTTTCATTAGAGACCGGAGTGATGTTATGAGATGTGCCAAGTGTTATTTGTGTGCAGTGCACATGATAGTGTATCACTCTTTACAATATTGCTAATAATACCTATTTTTACTGAATGTATCTGTAATCTGATTACAACTTTATCTGTAACTGTAATGGAATACAGTTGCCTTTTTTGTATCCTAATTACGTAATCTTGTTACATGTAATGTGTTACTCCCCAGGTCTGCTCAATAATATGCGAGCCTGTCTCCTGCCAACACCCATGGGTGAATCTAGCCTTTCCCCTTGAAGAAGCTTTATCACAGCACAGCAAGTCATTAGCAGGCTGGTATCATTTGTTTGTGCTGAGCGCAGGTATTACCTGAAGAGGCTGAAGATTAAATAGGGTGAAAAATACTGCAAATGTTGTTTAATCTGTGATATGCAGAGCAGTCTTAAATCCATTTAACCACAGTATTATATATTTACAATGCAACTTATGAATCATTAACGCCCCCTCACATGATTTATCCTCTGAGAGTAAATCAAAGCTGAGCCAAACATGCCTAGAATATCACACATTTCTAATTGCGGCCAACATATTTCTCCAAACAGCAACATTAGTCCGCGTCTGGATGCTTTTTTTTCCCCAGTGAGGCCAAAACCTCCTGATCCCACATGACAGCGCCCGTCAACTAAAAGCTAAAGATTTGCCTCTTGGGTTGCGGTAAGCTCTAATAGTCCTAACAATGCCCAATAAGCTTAACACATTATTTCTGGGATGCAAAAAATGCCCTCAGGGTATAAAATCCACTGAGATTCTGAGATAAGCAATTATGACTCAGTAGTTTGAGTCTGGTCTGATATCTCTGTTGTGAATGAGTGACTTCTTTATAAGGTCACCACAGTGGCTGAGTGACAGTTCAGCGAGATTCTGCCATGCAGAAGAATGTAAAAAAGACCTCTAGCCACCATTGTGCCATAAGCAGTCAACTGACCACGGAGCACAATGAGCTTATCATCAGTAGAGAAAAGCTTACATGCCCCAGAGAGCCATTTGATGTCCCTCTGAATACCGGGGGGGTCCTAACACTGTGGAGAGTGGATGCTCACTTTATTGTGCTGCCATCAGTCACATCAGTTTGTGTCCTTGGCTGCCTCGAAGCATCTCCATCCCCCCAGTGCTCACAACAGTGGAGTGCCATCTGAGAGCCTTGCCAGCAGCCCTGTCCACACTGCAGCGGAGTGGAGTGACTGTGAAAGACTCACACTGCCACTCTTAATAGGACAGGGTTAGCCATGGGATGAGCCCCGAGACACTAGTTTAATCTATTACACCCACGCCTCCCCAGGCCACCAGAGAGAAGGCACTTCATCGACTGCGAGTACCACCTCAGCCGCCTCTTTGTCACTCTCCTCTTCTTTTTTTTCTCTCGTTGTACTTCACTCACACATAGCACATGCATAACAAGACGTACACAAAGACACACACATTGCTCCCCGCTTTGTTGCTTGGTGAGGTGTTATTCATCGGCGCTGGGCACCTGGATCTCCTGTTGTTCGGAGGTATTGTTTGCCTCTTTCCTCTTTCTTTTGACTCCTTTCACACCAGGGCCGAAAATAACTCATTTCACCTCCCACTGGAACATTCAGCACTATAATCAATAGATTAGTTTCAACTCCTGTCTGCAAGCAAGGCTCTGCCACTGGATGAGCTCTTAGATACTAATGCTATCAGTCTTGAGCTATAATATACTGCAATTACCCCACGGCAATATAGAGATTACACACAATATATGTTTCAGACGGTGTCACAAGGTGAGGACATTTTGTTATTTTAAAATGTGTCCTTGGAAAAGCTGCAAACTACTGGACCACAGCCTGTGTTTCAAAGGGATAGTTCAGATTATTTAAGTGGGGTCGTATGAGTCAATAGTCAGTGTATTAGCTGCAATGGATGGCAGCCTGCACACTCCCAGTTTGGAGAAGCAGAAAGAGGTACCCACACAGAAGCCAAACAATGTAGTGCCATGGACAGGGTCAGCAAAAAAAACATTTCTAAACTGCCATTATGCAAGCCAAATATTGCTCCCTCCGGCAAAGTCAGTCATTTTACTCAACAGAACATGAGTTACTGTCAAAAACTGTTCAATCTGTTAGTTTGTTTGTGTAACTGTGTGACTTCAGAACTCCCCTTTTAAAACACTGAAATAATACACAACTGAACACAAACAAACTAACTAATCAAGGCTGTGGTAGACCAGCAACTCCCATGTTCTGGGACGTAAAATTAGTGATTTTGCCTGTGGAGTTTGGGTGCTTTTGGGAGAGTCATGTTTGGCTTATATGACAGTGGTTTCCCGAAGGAAAAGGCTGTCTGATGGCAAAGTAAAGCAGTGAAAATATTCTAAATTTGGCATATATTTAAACTGAGGTTTTTTTTTTTTAGCTGGACCCCTAATAAGCGGCTAAAATACCTTTTGCTGCTGACCCCGACAATTCACTGCTTAGCTTTCATGCTAGCTCCCTGTCCACAGCAGTACAGTGTTTAGCTTCTGAGCTGGTACTCCTCTCTGCTTCTCCATACTGGGTGCATGCCAAAAAGCATCCTTTGTACTTTATACAGTGACTAATGATAAGTACCTCATACAACCCCAACTCAAATAATCCAAACTATCCCTTTAATATTCAAGCAGCAATCCTCTCTGTTTTCTGGCCCTCAGTCAAGTTAGCAGTTTGTTCATTACTTTTGTCATTTGACCATTACTTTTTTTTTTTTTTTACTGCGTGGTAGTATCTCATCAAGACTGAAAGGCAGTAACAGCTTCCATTCTCTGAAATGATTTACTGTTCAAACAGCCCAGTAATGACATTTCTGATAGAGAAATTAGACTGCAGTCACTGTCTGGCTTTAGTGAAATTAAGTCCTTAATTGATGGCACGAAGGATGAAAAAGGCTTCTTGCCTCAGTACTGCCAATGACTCTGACTTTAGGGAAGTCTAAACAGGGCCAAGTTTGAGCTAAAGCAATTCAGGCAATTAGTGGCATTTGTTTTGTATGCACATGTTTATCAGTTTTGCACCCTGTTGGTGAGAAGCACTTTTCTTAAATGTCGTGCAACACTATAAAATTAATCACTAGAACGTGTCATTCTTGGAAGTGGGGAAAAATGTCAACTTATGCAAGCCGGTTGAATCATTTGCAACTTTTCTTTAGAGCGTTACCTGATTAAATCCTCGAAACAAGTCAGCTTGCAGTGGCAAATCAATTGCAGACTTGTATAATCCCTCAAGGTGGACTGAAGGCAGTGTTCTAGAACAAGAGTCAGTGATCCAACATACTGTATAGTTTTTTATTAAATTTACAATGATATGTCTCCCTCCATTGTTCTGAGCCTTTGAAACCAGTGTCTCTGTCTCTGTCCATGGTGCTGAAACATTTACACACAGTAGTTCCTGGCTGTGTCAGAAATCACTTCCTTGTTCACACATTCACTATTCCCTATATGTATATATATATATATAATTTATCTTATATTGAGCAGTAAACAGAGATTCAGCAAACTCATTTTGACACTGACAAGCAAAGTGTTGTATCTGTTGTGATCCGCACAACTTGGAACTTGAAGATTTCCGTCCCCCTATGAGAAAAAGTACAATGGAACGCCAATCAAAGTCTGAGTTCCTGCTTGTAAAGACAGGGCAAATCCACCCCCCCCCCCCCCCCCCCCCCCCCCCCCCCCCCCCCCCTCCTGACTTCATGAAGAGGAAAGTGTCTGATTTCACACAAGAATTGCAGCATCCATGGAAGTGTACATTGTAATTGGTATATCATCATATTAAAGGCGACAAAGATGACTTTTGCCTGTATTTATTTAAAAAAAAAACATACATCATAGAGTAAAACCTGTAGTGTATGTAAACTGATGTTAAAATATGTTATGTTATGTTACGCTATTAAGTAGCTGGTTACAGCTTCTTGTTCTGTCATTTATATATCATCGCTGTCGAGTAGAAAACTTGTCTGTCCGAAACCGTCACTTTTCAGGAAATGGCACAAAAAAAGCCTTATTTTTCAGATAACTGAAGCAGAAAACTTTCTGCTAGAAAGGCTTCCTGGCAGAAAGCCCTACAGGCTGTGTGTACCTATACATGACCAGTACCTTGCTGAGCTCCTGCTCGCACCCCTGTGGTGTCCACACAGGCAGTGTTTCTCACAGCCCTATTTATTTTTACCATCTGCCTTTTTTCTCAATTATTTATTTGTGTATTAGTTATTTGTGAAGGCAGTGTTTTATTTCATTATTGCCGTTTGATATGTTCATATTTGTGACATACTTTGCAACAGTTTTGAAATGTGCTATATAAATAGTTATTATTACTATTATCATTATTACCATTCTATATTAAGTTTGCAGGAGAGTTTTGAAGAGAAGAGGTGTAACCAGAGAATAACATGGCCCTCAACCCCCACCCCTGCGTTCAGAGCGAAAGAGAGAAGAGAGAAAGAAAAAGAGTGCAGTGAGAAAATACCTCCCTCCACATGATTTTTTAATGTCTGTAACATATTCTATAGATAGAGACACTGAAACTGTAGTGAAAGGTTCCATGTTGCTGGTGTGATGTCGATATGACTATCAACAGATCATTTTCACTGTCTGTTTTTGCAGAGAACCAAAATATATGAGATGCTGAATCTCTCAATGAAATGTGGCTGCTCATATAGGATGTGTGGCTGCTTTAACCAGTTTATACTGGCGCTGCAATAAAAATCAGCAGGTTCCGCTCATGCAGCCAGTGTGGCCAGGGTCTATCTTCTCCCACGTGTACAGCACTATATTCAAGGTGGTGGCAGACTGAAGCTATAATGTTTTGCTGACTGTCCAGTGGAGTAACCAGGTTTAGTCACAAGCTTTTCCAGTACTGTTAATTTGGTAATTGTTTGTAAGACACAGAGACAGATGTACAGGGTGACCGATAGAAAAAAGGAACATATAAAAAAAAATGAAATGATAAAATATAGAGATACAAGCTTTCTTCCCAACCGCAACAATATGCACCTGGAACTCTTTGAGGCTGGAAGTTGGAAATTTCAACTAGTAATTTCAGAACCCCAACTTTGTCTTTGACTAAACTAAGGTGAAGCACACAGCCTCAGAATTTGAAAACCCCTGATAAAGAGCAGAACATTCTCTACCTGAAACTATCATTGAATCCACAAACCCTGGTGCATGGACAGCATTTATACAAAAAAAGTTTAACTTTTGTTGGAAAAAGCACTCAATTAGGGTTCAGCGTCTTCCTCAAGGACATGTAGGGAGGAGAAGGTGGAGATCGAACCACCCCGCAATTAGTGGCCCTAGTCTTCCTCCGGAGCCACAGCCGCCCTATCAACATCAACAAAGAAACACCATAGCAACACCCTGATCACCAAGGTGAGGTAACCAACTGCAACATCTTATGTAACACATTAAAAATAACCTCGAAACACCTTAGTTATGCCCCAAACAACCAAGCAACAACTGAGTAACTTTTGTTCACACAGAGCTTTTCTTTAAGAAACGTATTTTCTAGTTATTTTCTATGATCTTAATTAACTTCATTTAAATGTTTTACCACTAAATCCAAGAATAACTCAGTGGCTGAGGTGCACATGCAGCAGTTGCCAGTGCACAAGTCACCTTCACTTCTCTACAGTGTTTTCTGAACCGCTCTGACACTCTGGGGCAATGGATTTGGAGGCAGTGCCAGAGGTCTGCAGCAAATGCTCTTTATTCAATGCAGTGTGGCCGCCGGGGGCACTCAGTTTGTACAGTGAGGAGATAGTCCTGTATTAAAATGGATTCCCTGAATGTGAGCCAGCAAATATTATGCCACACATGCTGTCATTAAACAATGCCGTTCCTCTAGGCTTACAACAACAAATTTCAATTACGCATATCTGCCATCTTTTCTTCTCCCAGGAGGAGGTAAATAAACATGCAAATGGACAAACGACATTTAATCTAACTAAAAATGATTTTGCCAACACAACCCAAGGTTATCCCAGTGCGTGGGAGTTCTATTGCTCTACATATACTGTATGTATAGCAGTGTTTGAATGTCCTTCCGCGTGCCTTTTTATGTACAGTATGTCTGTGTGCATGCATTTGTCTGCACACATTTGTCTGCACGCTTCCCTGGGAATTCATTGGTGGATTGATCTATTGTCTCCCATAATCCTATGTTTTGCAGATGGGATGTGCAAACCCCCTCCATGCCTCTGTGCCTCTTTTTTCCTCTTTCCCTGTATCGGCAGACTGGGAAACAGATGATCATCCTTTGAACCCATTACTCAGCCTGATCCTCTTATCATAACCAACCTTCCCGAGTCTCTAATTTGGGGTCTGCCAAACTCTGCTCTGTGTACAATGTGGCTTTCGTCTCCGTCCTGCTGGGTTTTTTTCAACGCCGGTGCGAGGGAGGGAAGTCAAAAGAGACGGAGAAAGAAAGAGACAGAGAGAGGTAGGGAGAGAGGGATTGTCTGCACACATTTGCACACCTGTCTCTGGGGATATTCCACCAATCTGAAATAAGACAAGTCTGTGGGCGGGTCAGTATTCTGGGAACACAGTGAACAACTCATAAAGGCTTCATCTCCAGCTACCTACTCCCTACACCTTTCCACAGGCACAGCTCTCCTCTCTTTCTCACTCTGTCTCTGCCCTGCTAATATCAAAATCTCACACGGATAGAGGCTCACACTGTTTAGTAAATTACGCTGTGTGTGTGGGGCAGGGGGTGGGATGGTCAGTTAAAGGCGATCAGAATGTCCCCCATCAACAATGCCTTTGTGCGGTAGCTACCACTGTAGGGAATACATCACCCTGTCTCATTGTTATATGGCAGCATATCAAACGCTGGAAGTGAAACAATAGCAGGAATGATGCATTCTCACCATCCATCCAGGGTATACAAGATGTAAACAAATAACCGTCTTCATTTACATCATAATTGCCTCCTGTCTCATTCTGTTATTCCATTACTGTCAATGAGAAGGTCACTATAGGATGATATATAACCAGGACTGTTAGGGCAATTCGCTCATTCAGTATATACAGTGTAGGGACACATATGAGGTTTGCATATGTTCAAACGCATGCACAGAGAATACTGAGGGAGCTCTTACACTGAGCAGGGAATCAATTACTCACTCAGCTGCATATTTCTGGGGATCAAAGGATCACACACCTTTGTGTGCTTGTGTGCTGGGGCATGTACTAAAAATGTACCAGTTAACGAATACCTCCGTCTGATACATCAGAAAAACAAATGCGGATTTGCATTCCCCCAAAGAACATTTTAGACACTTACATCAGAAATACCCTGAAAGGCACGAAAAACAGGTAGAATTGGCTGAACTTTTTTTTATTCTATTACGTTTGCAATCAGACGAAATATATGCTGCATCCCTGAAATGAAATAACAAGAGACAAAAAGCTGATGTTTTACAACTGTTTAAAACTCTTTGGTTGTGGTGAATTTGTCACGGAACAAGGCAGGATGTAATGAGAAACCAACACATTAAATCTTCCAGAAGCGAATTTCCATGTAAAGCTGCAAAGTTTTGGAGGAAGACGGACGGTTTAAAGTTTTGAGGTTTGGTGACCAGGTCCAAACAAACCAAGTGTGGGACAAAGAGTATGAGTGTGCTGAGTGGTAGTCTAAAATTTTGTTATTACAGTTTCTTTTTTTGTTTGTTTGAACATGTTTCCTTTAATTAAACCGCAATTTCTCAAAGGGGTCAACCATTTTGTCAAAACTCCACAAATCTCTTGCAAAATGAAACACTGCACTTAAAAACAAATTCTCTCCTTCCAAAGTTAATTCTTTCCACCAAAACAGTACACACAGCTGCCATATGAATATCTCACAGAGCATCCATTTAAATACTAGGGCGAAACATCTGAAAGACTATCATCAAAATACTGTTTATATATGTTTTGGTTTCATGAGGTCATTTCACATATTCAAATGTAT
This sequence comes from Lutjanus campechanus, assembly GCA_027495735.1. Classification (NCBI taxonomy): domain Eukaryota; kingdom Metazoa; phylum Chordata; class Actinopteri; order Lutjaniformes; family Lutjanidae; genus Lutjanus; species Lutjanus campechanus. Next base: position 19,530 of record JAJHUR010137468.1, on the reverse strand, counting down.
AAAACTGTGTAGAAAGGGGGTTTCTTTTTGTCCCAAAATCTTATGTTACAGACAGTATAAAGGCTGTTGCTGTGTTGTACTGCAATATACAGTAATAAAGACAAAAAAAACATTTCTATTCAGTCCTTTAGATCATAATATGCCTATACTTTGAATTTTAATTTCAATGTGCAATATCAACACTTCAGTCAGGTGTTTTATCATTCAATGTGCAGCATCAATATTTCACTGAGGTGAATTTTAATTTCAGTGTGCGAAATCAATATTTAAATCAGACGTATCACCATTCCAATGTTTATATCTGTTTATGTTGTATATAGTGTTCCTGTTAATATATTCCCCTTGTTCATATTATTCTTATTTTTATATTTCCTCTTGTTTAAATTATCCATATATTTATTTTATATTTCCCATGGTTTAAATTGCTTATTTGACTATGTATTGTTTTTTATTGATGTTTCTTTTTATTTTTGCTATCCATGCTGCTGCTGTAACACTGATAATAAAGGAATATCTTATTTTATCAGTCTGTATTATAGCTACATTTCCTTTTCTTTGTGGTAGTTTTCATCATATTCCAACTAAATCTGCATAACTTGTGAATTAGTGGTGACTCACAGACTTCCCCAGACATTGGTCAAAAGCCAGATTTAAGAAAATCTGTCTTTGTCAAATTTATCATTTGACTTTTGGAAACTAGAATCAATCAAAATGTGGGACATTGTCCCAATATGTGGGATGTGGGACAAGGGATAAAAATGTTGCGCAGTCTCACATAAAGTGGGACACCTGGTCACAGTAAATGCTCAACATAGAACTGTTTGTGACTAAGACTTTGATTTCATTTCAGCTTGTGTTTTGTATTGATGTCATGGGACACGTCATGTCAGAGAGCACCAATAATGTTGTGTGATTCAACAAATTAAAGATATATCCATTTTTTGAAATAAGCAGTAATGATTTCTCTTGTATGAATACAGCTGACATGATGGTAAAAAAGAATCTCTGATTCCTTCCTTTAGAAAATATTTGTTTGTCTTGGATACAAATGTTTTGTGTTTGATACAAATGAGAGGAGAATTTATTCTGGAAAGGAAATCCATCTCATTCAGGCATCAGAGCATTTCTTACAAAAAACTTTCTGACATTTACATTATCCTCCGTTTTTGTATCGCAGAGACATTTTGTGACCATTGCATTATGCAAACTTAGCATTGCTCTGCAGTTCAGTTTTTTTTTTTCTATTGAACCTGAATAGCACTAACAACAAATGGTATTTAAACTCACTGCAGGGGTCTGGTGCATCCTGCCAAAGAGGAATGCAGTACAAAGTATGAAGGAATCAATGTGTAAGGGCTTGTGTGAGCGAGTCTGACGGTGTGTGTAACAAAATAGCAGGTTGAAAGCTTGTACCTGTGCATGTTTGCCCGCGTGTGTGTGAGAGAACAAAAGAAATTGCATATGTGTGCACCTGTGAGTTTGATGTGTGGGCGAGACCCACTAACTTTTAACACATGCATATCATCTTAACCGTGACATGGCACATTCAGAGACAAACATTTGCCAGCTGTGATACTAACATGATGTATTTTAACAGCATGCTGGCAGGAATGTGGAAATGTGAGCAGTTCTATTATTCAGTCGTGACTCCAAATGGCAGCGAGAGGTAGCAGCCAGTAAAACTGTTGAAAACGGAACATTGCACAGTGTTGTTTACCGACCCGGCTAGCCAGCAATGCTAGCATACCAGACAGATTAGGGAGGCAAACAAACCAACATCTGCGTGCCCAGATTCCTCTGCACAGAGCACTCTGTACGAGAACATTCTGATTGATATGGCCAAATGTAGGCAACAAGTCGGTCTAATGATGATTTCATTATTGCAAATTATTCCATTAATGCCCTTTTTTGTCGCATTGATACTTGCCACAATTTTAAAAGAAGGCGTACCTTCTAAGAGTTGGCTCCTGAAACCTTAATGAGACCATACTGAGACTCTTTCATTCTCTGCTCATGCAGCACCCATAAATGCATATTAACCACCCACTGTCACAGAGCTGAATGCTTTCAATGTCCAAAGAGGAAGTAATATCATGCTCTTGCTCTCTGCAGTCGAGCCTGTGGGTAGAGGAATCATATCATTTCTGTTTAGTGTATTTGGACTTGATAGATCTTCGAGCCTTTAACTAGACACGCCCGAAGGTGTCACAACAGAGCACGTTCACAAATAAGGGAAGAGTTTTAATGGGGAGATCTTTACTTGATGAAGGAATTCACTGACGGGCTTCACTGACCCTTAAAACTGGCATAGTTATTCATGTAATTGTTTAGAGAAAACTGCACCATGGTATATTTGAAATTAAATGAAATATCCATCCTAAGGACATAAGGTCATGTTATCTTTTAAGTATGAACGAATCTTGGAAAAGAGCTTTATAAATTTTTCATATATAGGCTAAAGTTAATAAATGATTGCATAATAAGTCTCATTATAGCCTTGCTATTTAGTGGATTAGTACTTATTGCACTGGCTGGATCACTCTATTTCTCCCTCTAATTTTAGTCTGTGGCTGTAATGTCCTTTTTCTTTCACCTCTGGCAGTTGTGGGCCCCCCTTGAAAATGAGATGATAGACCTCAAAGGGTTTATCCTAGGAGTAATAAATTTCTCTAATATCACTGGTGCTTTTGTGCCACTTGCCATTTAGCAGAGTGATATCATGGCCCTGCAAACGCTATATGTGGTAAAACTTCCTATTAAATTAGATACTTTTGCTCTGTGGTTCAAAGGAAGTGCAACCAAAGAGCAAGACCTCTTTCTGTGGGTCACTATGCATAGGATGTATTAATCCATTTAGCAAAAAGAACATATGGCATAGTAAATGAGCCCTGACATGCTGAGTGAACGCTTTATATAGCACAGGCGCTCAGAGAGAGCTATGTCTTTGCTCTGAGCGGTGCTTTAAGGCATGGACGGCAAAGAGACAACGAGTGAAAGTGTGATATCACCCAACTGAGAGATCAGAGGTTCACCCCTCTCATCTGCCAAGTGTCCTGCTGGTACAGCATTATGTAACACAGTGAGGTATTCCTGCATACTTAATATCATTTATTTTATATATCTTATATAATAATGAAGCAATGATTCAGCGCTCAGTGACTACTCAGTATTATGCACAACTTTACTTGAAGGGACACAAAAAGGGCAACAAATGGAAAGTCAGTACCCTGTAACTACTCAGTATTTATGGTGGTGCCAGTATATGTCAGATAAATATATTGAATAATGCTTTCATATTCTTTCACAAACAACTGTAATTCTTCTTCTAAAACAGTGGAGTATGTGGGGACGGAGTTCCCAGAAATGACCAGTCGAGGAAACATCTGGGTTCAATCAAGGACACACACATACGTGCATACACACATTCAAATGTAAACACACACACACACACATAAACAGATAAGACTTGCACATCTTTACTCTAACTTTCTATTTGTCAAATAAAAATAGGTGGAATAGTAGCACTAGGAAAACTCTAGTTGAAAATACAACACACTGTATAGCATGTCCTGTGGGGTATAGAGGTACTGATGGTGCTACACCTCCACCCCACCTCCAAGTGTCTGAGGGAGGCTATTAATATGTATGTACTGTATGAGTGTATAGTTGCAAGATTTTTTTTTTCTTTTCTGTTGTGTTGCATGGCATCTCTCCCATTCCCTGTCACCTGTGATATCCTTTCTTTTTTTTTTCAATTATTGCAAGCTGGGAAAGCTTTCCTTATGGTTCCTATAGCATTTTTGCTGCTTTGATCTCTTGTGTCAGGAAGGTATGGACAAGTTTAGACAGCCTCTCCAGCATGAAAGACATACTGAAGTCTCTATACAGTATTCAACCAAGAGCAGCACATTAGAAGTGAAGCATTCTTCTGAGTGTCAACTCTGTTCAATGCCCTACTGAAGTACTTCAAGCATGCTGTTCATATTGTCAAATTATTTGACTTTCATGGCATGACTCGGTGCTGTCAAGATGTGTATGTTGCATGTAGCCCACAGGGGACTGTTTGGCATGTATATTTCACAATAAGTCTGATAAAACAACTGTTATGTGTTTTATGTTTGAGCAATGAAAAATAACCCACAATTTATAAGAATGGCCCATTGGCTACATACAGTATTAATGGCATACATAGCATTAAAATTTCCTCCGAGTTTAAATTTTGTCTAGATATAATTTCCACAGGACTAATTCCATCAGTACAACAGTGAACTACAGTATGTCATACCCTCCACCCTGCTGATCTCAGTTTCTCCTCTCAAACAGAAATACTGTTTTCATTAACCAACCGATTCTAGTCCTTTTTTAATTTTCCCCGATTTAGTTTGAGCTTTCATGAGTGTAACTTAATACTTCCAGCAGACCTTGCACATTAAAGGTATATATAATCTCCAGAGAAAAATAATATATATACAGACATTTTTGCATTGATCCCTCAGTGAAGGCAGGATATTTTATGATTTAACAGTAATCATTATCATCCAAAAGGATACCAGGGCACTGAAACAATAAACCTTTATTTTTAATAATTGTTAATAACTACAAATTTTAAAAAAACACAAAGAGAAAAAAAAAATGTATATGTTAAGCCTGAATTAAGAAAAACAAAGAAATATGCATGCATCCTATCAAGCTAACAAATAAAAACAATCTGCATTATGTTCTTTGGGTGACTGGAAAACTGAATAAGGCCTGACTGCACTGAATTTATCATATTAAATTCACAGCGGGGCCCAATGTTGACAGCAGGTAAATTTCTCTATCTTTGTCTTTACCCAGCCTTTATTAGGGACTGGCCTTTATTTGTTTGCGCTGTCCACAGCACTGAACACTTTAATATGAGAACTCACAGTATATGTTGAACATTTTGTCTTCATACCTTTTTGAGAATGATGATCCCCTCTTGGTTGTGTTCATTGGTGGTGATGTCAAACATGGCGCCTCCATCACCTGGCACGATGGTGTACTCTACTTCGGCATTTTTCCCGATGTCCAAGTCATGGGCTTTGATTCTACCGACAGCAGATCCCACTGCAGAGGACTCAGGAACTCTGAGGTGAAAGAAACCTGTCAACAAACAAACATCAGACTGGACTCAGGCTCATTTATTATCATCGCTTGGCATCAGATTGAAAATACCGCGCTCTTCACATCCTCTCTGTCCTTTTTGTAGTCTCTCATCCACCCGAGGATGTCTTATCCACCCACAGGCAAGCAGCTGATATGCTGCTGTCTGAAAGTCAGCCCTGTAGCTATAGGCATGACATTATTCAATTTTGACATGTTTGGACATCAAGGCTGCTCAGCTCCTTGTAATTGGCTGGCTCAACCTGTAAGATCAACAAACAGAAGAGCTCAGGGGCTTTGATGCTCCCAACAGCAGAAATCACTGCTGAGGACATGTGTGGAAATCTACAAACAAACAGTTTGTGTTGATTGATTGTCACTTACACCTGACAATAGGCGGAAATTAATCTTTTTCTGTGTTTCCCTTCACTCTCAGAGACGGCTGGCTGTTCGAACAATAGCATCTGCTTGTGCCAGAGAAATGAAAACTTTACTGTTGCAATACAAATCTGGTGCAAACACCTGGTGTCATCATGGAAATGCCATGGGCACTTCAGCAGCACGATAATACTGTCAAGATTATGCAGAGGACTTGGGATGTTTTGGGGCAATTATGTCTCACATTCTATACCCATACCTGTGCCAGTTTAAGTAATGTCAGGAAATGTGACATTCATCTTAAATCAAGTGCTATGTCAAAGGTTACGCAACGTTATTTGTGGCTATTCATTGTGACTGAATGTGTGAATTCCACAAGGCCGTAGTAGCACTGGTACCAGATCCCTTGACCGGCCTCTTCACTGTTTCTTAACACATTCCTCCTTTTGATTAAACAAATTCCTCACACATTCACTGCTCTAACAAAGAATCAGCCACGAACGGCTGTGGAAAAAAAAACATGATTTGTGTATTTTTATTTGAGGTATTTGGCCCATATATGACAAATAAACCTCGACTTGAACTCTGAGCTCAGAGAAGACGATGCGCCAGAGAGAGAGAGAGAGAGAGGGATGCATGAGTCTCTTAGAAACTACTTCTGAGGGTAGTGCTACTTGACACACAATGGCATCAAACTTGGAGATGGATGCACTTGAACATAAATGTCTACAATAAGCCAAAGAGTCAGACACTAGAAGGGTGAAAAGGGATGCAGCTTGGCAGAGAGTGTATTTCTTCTTTTTCTTGGTGGAGGACCAAAATAAATGTAGTGAAACAAAACCAAAATACCCAAATACCCGTCTCTGCCAAGACTAGACTGTTGCATTAAATGTTACCACTTAAAGGCAAAAATGTAAAGGAGAAATATATAATATATTTAGTGTACTAAATTCTATTATCAACATGATATGTCATCAGAGATTAAAGTAGAAATCTGTGATATATTTACTTTGATAAATCATAAAATGGCCATAATATGTCATCAGAAATTAAGGAAGCATGATGAAATACTTGCTTCTCTAATATCAACACTACAGCTGTGGTGTCCTCCTTTGAACTTTCTATTTTGGGCTGAAATAACTGTTTATCTTTGCTTGTTTCTGATAATTAGAGTTCAAATTAATGCAGAATGAAAAAGTGTCTGTTTATGAGCTGAAATAAATCATTTATAATCTCTTAGAAGGAGTTGATGTTTATTACGGTTAAATTGTGCAATATGTTCATGGAGCTTGGTAGGCATAAGGTAAGCAGTGACTGAATTCAAACTCCACAGTGTCTATTTTTGGAGCTGTGGGGTTTTGTTATCAAATTACAATGTTAGGTTTCTGCAGAGTTCCTGCAGCCTGCCTGAGCTTCCTCAAATCTGGGAAGGAGGTGGCTGGTGGAAACAACTCACCTCAACCAAAGATTGTGAATTAATAGGGTTTCAACCTATTTAATATACTGGCTGTGTCTCCAACTCGCTATTTGGACTTCAGAACTCATTGTCATCATTGCAATCTTTCAGGAAACATTAAAAGTTGAATTACTTTTGACTTCTCTGACAACATTACAGCTAATGTGCCTCCTTTGAAAATTTCAGTCTGGTGTGGATTGACTCTTATTGTTTGCCCATTTCACAGTTTTTAGAGTTCAAATTAATGCAGAATGTTGTCTGTTTATGGGTTTTAAGAAATTGTTAATAATGTTTTAGAAGGAATAGATGTTTATAACGGTTAAATTAAGCAATATTTTAATGAAGTCTGGCACTTAGCTTGGCAGGCAGTCACTCAACTCCCAAGCCGTTATTTTTAGGATAACAGGCTTAACTTTATCCATTGACAAACCATTAATTGACAGTTACAAACAGTTGATCAACTCTTCTCGCACTCATGTTAGTTCAGCGCCCCTGCAGCACTACAGGCTTCTGGTACTGCTGTGATGTATATGTTTATCGCACTCCCTCTCATTTGTTATTCCTCAATTTTACTGTGGATCTTAGCTTTTCCTCTGTGCTGATCCCAGGATTGAGAGAGAGGGAGCTGAGGCATATGGATGAATTTGGGTGCTATAATTTCAATAAATAATCAAGCACCTTCAAGGACACACATTAATTTTAAAAATCCTTTTAAGGGTTCATGTCCTTTCAAACATAGGACAAGAACATTTCTTTCAGTCAGCTCCAGGGCCAAAACAGAGTGAGTTGAAGGTTAAGAATGGTTAACAAACAGCTGCTATATGGCACTCTCAAGCATCTATGATTATTCAGACAAGCCACGTGCAGGTATTTACACAGCTATTAGTCATGACCATTCCGAGCTTTGCAGTTGCAACCACATCTGGTGCCATCACAGAGGTTCATTCAGAGGATTGACGGTTTACAAATACTTAATCTATAATAACTAGGGAGGGGGGAAAAAAGGGATTTCTGGAAAAGACAGATGTGGGATGGACCCATGCAGCAATATTATAAGTAAACTGAATCATTTCATGAGGTCTAGCACACAATTTTTTAACCTGTAAGCCTTCTATGGATGGAAAGGAGAGGAAGACAAAGGGAGGATTTGGGACAGGGCAGAGGAGCAGCCACACTCGGTCCAGACCTCTGTGCTGTGACAGCATTATGGAAATATCATCTTTTCCCTCGCAGCAAAAGGAGCTTGACCGTCTCACTGGCTGTATTTACATTCAGAGGAGACCAGTCGGTGTCACCGCAAAATACCTGAAGGGTCTGCATTGGTACAGAGCACCATTTTTGCTTTCCTGTCAGAGGCTTGCTGTTCTAGAATGGAGTACATTCTGCACACAGTTTAATATTCATGCTTAGTGTATGTAGAGAGGCTTTCACAGATCAATGTGTTTACAGCAATGAGGGGTTTTTTTCCCCGCCAGCTTGGCTTTTTACATGACCTGGTGAACGGTACAATCGAATTAATCTGGTTTAGGAGCTTATACAAAATACCGGATAAAATACAGTGTTTAAATACACTGACTCAATCCCTGGTGCAGCACCATCAGCAGCTCAAACCTGATCTAAATATAGCAGGATGCCCCATGAGCGAAATAACACCAATCCTGGTTTATTTGCCAGGAGTAGTAGCTGTAGATGCAATCATGCTAAATAAACAGGCCTTTGCTTACGACGGTGTATAATGACAAATAATGAAAACCAATTACAAAGAGTATGCACGATGAATACCCCCCTGCCCTGCTGTAATTGCATAGTGTTTATTTTGTCATCATAAAATGTGTGTACCTGTGCGTGGTCATCTGCATTATTATTGTTTTCAAAAATGAAATATTAAACAGCTATTATACTCAAATGTCTATCATTTTAAAAAGGGCACTCACTTTTGGAGAACCTGGGTGGATTATCGTTGACATCGCTGAGGGTGATGTTGACAGTGGTGGTCCCGGCCAGCCCGCCCAGCTGGCCCCCCATGTCCTTGGCCTGGATTAATACCTGGTACTGTTCCTTCACCTCTCTGTCCATATTGGGCAAGGCTGTCTTTATAACCCCTGGTGTACAGCAAGATTGATGAGAAATATAGATAATAACGGAGTGAGAAATAGAGAAAAGGAGAAGAAGGTGAGATACAACAGAAGCGCATTGGTGCAATGCCAGAAAAGAAAAAATGGGTCTGTATCATTTTATGATGTGAAAAGCTTATTTTTTAATAACAGGATGGTCTTCATGTTATAACATGATATTGTCATTTTATAACAAGAGATTTTCATGTTACGAACAGATATTTTTACGCTATAGTAAGATATTTTCACATTTTGATGACACACTTTGATGTCACAATAAGAGATTTTCACATTATAACAAGATATTTTCAAATATAATAGTTATTTCCATGTTATAACAGGTATTTTCATGTTTATAACAGATATTTTCATGTTATAACAAAACATTTTCACATTACAATAAGATATTCTCATTTTGTAACAAAATATTATGTTATAACAAGATATTTCTATGCTAAAACGGACAACACATTATGATAACAGTTATATTCATGCTGACTTTGTCATGTTATTACAACATACAAAATTATTACATTCTAAAAATATTTATCTTGTTATAATGTGAAAACTAACTTATGTAGGTTATATTTTATAAAGTACAAATTAAAAAGTTTGCACAGTATGACGAAAGTTATCACATCATTATGTTATTATAACAACATAAATACTACATTCTTATAAAAAGAAGTTTCTGTTTTATTGTGTCATAATGTGTACACAATATAGGTTATTATGTACAATATCATATATAACAAGATATATGATATTGTTATATCAAGAAAGTTTCTGTTATAATGTGATAAATTACTGTCATAACAGTGTCATAATAGTGTGAAAATAAGTAATAACATTAAAATCACCCTGTCATAACAATAAACTTTCATGTTGCAACATAATACTGGTCCATTTTTCTTTTTCTGGCGTGGCAGCAATACCGTGTCATTAGGTACAGAGGTAGTGAGATAAAAAATAAAATACAAAGGAAACAGGTTTGTCACCTAATGCACAATTTACTTCAAAATGCACAATTTATTTCTACCTAAGGACCCCAATGCTGCACATGCTGACCATGGCTAAAATAGAGGTCATTTCACAAACTGGAGACACTTGACATTCAATGGGAAACTCTGGTGAAGCCATATAATGATTCACTTGAGGATCAGAGACCCTGAGATCAGAGAGCGTTTGTGCTGCAGATTAATAGCTAGGTCAGTGGGAGGTTGGCAGGCTAAAAGGAAGCAGGCAGCATAGGTGGGTCTTCGCTTTTCCCTCTCTCTTTTTTTCCCCATTTTATATGGTGAGGATGTACCATTTGATCCACAGCCCCCTAAAATGTGTGAATCCAAAATCAAAGGTTCTGTTTATTTTGGAGGTTCTGTCATCTTTTTGGAGAAGGGGAGGATGTCCGTCTCCGAGAGCGATAATTCTGTGACATCCACGGAGATTTATGTACGTTGTTGTCGTCCCCTTCCCCGCTGTTCACCTTTTTCCTCCCAGTGTTTGTTCCCCTTGTTGATGTGCGTTTGGAGATAGATGCAGGCCCAGCAGGGCAAACATTTACTTTAACAGTTTGATTTTTTCCAGCATCAGTTTGAAATACAGTCACAGTATGTGCTCTGTAAAGCTCTGGGATGAGCAGCATAATCAGCAACAGATTCCACCGTATCTGCCTGTGTGATATGTATGAACCTATTTTCATATGCTTTGAACTGTCCCAGATAGTAAGCCAACAGCAGCCCACTACGGGCAAACACCGCTGGTGTGAAGGTATTTCAGATTTAGAGCAGTCATCTGCCATATCCTACCCTGCTGCCACTCCACAACCTTTTTACTGCCATCTTCCTCCTATGACACATCTGCCTACACCGGAAAAAGTGCATAAATAATGTGGAAATAACTAAATAACAATGGTGAGCGTCAGATTTTATTGTGTTATTTGTCTTTGGGTGGTTTTAATTCAAGTTACCTGCCACAGCAGTTTCCTGGCTGACTGAACACAACACCGACTGCACAGTATTCTTGCGGAAAAGATTCAGAAAGTCACCGGCGGTTTTGAGATTGCAGTTTACTTCCTGATGTGGAGACTGTCAGTTTGTTGGTTCAACTGACATTCTGATACGATGCAAAAAACAAAAGATGGTATTTCTCCACCCCAGTGAGCTACAACCCACTACCTTATTTAGAGATTCTGTACTAAACACTGACATTTTTTGGTGCCACTTTACAGTGAAGACTACCCTTATAAATGATTTATAAATGATTTAGAATTAGGTTGTTAATTAAGTTGTAAACATTTTACAAATCGGGCAACAGTGACCTGTTGCTTGCAAAATAGTGGGGCCACATATATCTGTAGTGCAAAGCCTCAGATCTCATTGTTTACTTAGCTGACTTTCTTTTCTATCATCATTTATAGATAATAGCTTCATCCAGTATTTGTTAATAAGTTACTAGCATCTAACCACCATCAGCATATCTTTATAGTAAAAGAGTGTCATTTAGCATATCAAATTACCTGATTCCTTGACCTTGACATTTTTAGCATACACCGTTTTACACTTAACAATAAGGCTCTATTTTCAAGTTATAAATGTTCGTAACTCATTAGTAAGATTAATTATAGTTAGGCTGAAACTATATTTTATTTTCATTGTTAGTTAATTTGTATTAATCTGCAGATTAGTTTCATGATTAGTGTTTTGGTTTTTTTTTTCAGTCTGTAAAATGTCAGAAAATGTACCATTCAAGTACCTGGAATAAGAGAAATATTACTATTTTCTTCAAGAAATCAGAAACCGATTAATCGATTATCAAAATAGTCGCTGATTAATTTAATAGTTAACAACTACACAATTAATGAATTAGTTGTTGCAGCTGTAATTAGTAGTAAGCGCTGGATCTTACCAAATAGTGACCCCACATCAATGTATGAAAACTGTTTTACAACTTGTGAACAGTTGTAAGTGTTTTTTAATTTTGTATAAAGTGTTTATAACCTAATTAATAACCTAATCATAAACCATTCATGAGGGAAGTCTCGTAAAGTGGTACCCATTTTCTTAATGCCCTTTCTCTGAGCCAGTTCTCCTGAATGTTTGGCTTATTTTTCATTGCTTTTTGATAATATTAAAAGGACAGTTCACCCAAAAATTAAAAATGATCCTCAAGTGTTTTGATGTGACTTGCCGGGTCTTGGAGACATCAGCCATAGAGATGTATACCTTTTTAAATGGCACTTTTAAATTCAAAAACAGTTTCTCTTTGCAGAAATTACAACCCAACTCAAGATAATTCACAGACGTTGTTGTGAGCAATTTCATGTAGGCTCTACTTTCTTTCGACTAGAAATAAATTATTTCTGGTAGATTCTACTGCAGAAAGAACTATAGGCAAGATGAAAAATCTGTATATACGTACAGTATATATATATATATATGTATATATATATATACATATATATATATATATATATATATATGTATTAAATAAATGCTTGATATTAGTGCTGCTTGTGTTTGATAAAACTGACCCTTTATTTCATACCTGTCAAATAAATAATTTACTTTCTTTATTGGGGAGCATGTGTCCTCTTGTGGCTCACTGATTTGTGGAGTTGCCCTGGGGTCATCAAACCTGTTTTATTCTCATGATGTATGCTCGCACTGGTCCACACTACATGGCATGCACTCAATCATACATATCTTTCAAGACTAATGGCCTAGACAACCTTATTTCACTGCCACGCTGCAGTCGCCATTGTTTTCTGACATTTCTGACTCACATTTTTGAAGTAAAAATGTAAAGATGTGAACAAGCTTTACGCTATTTTGTTAGATAAATCAGCGAAGATGAATCATTCACCTGTTTTTGGGTCGACGGAGAAGTATGGCTGGCCGTGGAGGATGCTGTACACCACTCTAGCGCTGTTTCCATAGGTGGGGTCATCTGCATCTGTGGCTGTCACTTGCGTCACATAGGTCCCTGTGGGAAAAGAGTGGGAAGATGTATTGACTCAGACTTAATTTGTTTCCTCATGAGACTGAAAACCAAACTCTTTGAAGTTCATCAGTTTACTGAGCAACCTCACCTGACACTAATGAATGATGAATCACAACTGAGAAGGCTACAGCTAATACTGAACAGTCCAAGCTGCTGATGGAGTGCAGTGAGGAGGAGTGTGGAGGAGAGTGGATGTTCAGTTTTTCTGTTGTATGTTTTGATTTGCACATTTGTAGCTTTACTGAGTGGGCAAGGGGTAAAAAAACAAGCTCTTGTGCAACCATTCATTGACAATGCTACCATTAAGTAAACAAAGGGCCATGGCAAGAATAGTATTAGGATGGCAGTCTTCCAAACTCCCGCAGTAAGAGGGACAGAATAATTACTTGTTGGAGGTTTGGCTCATCCCCTTTAACTAGCTGGCATTGAAAACACTATTCCATTAACACAGTCCTTATTTACTACATATTTAAATTCAACAGATTCAATCCAAAGTTTCCAGTGTGAGAAGAATAACCACTGTACAAAAGCAAACAAAACAAAAAGTTGAGAAAACTCATTTGAAGGCACCCGCCTTCACTAGATTTTTGAATTTTGAATCAAACTCAAGCTGTTAAGTTTTGAAATAAACTTAACAAAGTTTTGCCGACCTATAATCTTTTGCTGAGATAATTTACTTTTCTTCTTAAGATAATCTTTCAGTTTTAGAACCCTGACAGAGAATGAATTTCAAGTAAGCTGTGAACCTTGTCATCATTTGGGTGCTTGAAAACTAAATGCTTGCAATTTAAAAATTAAAATTATTAACATCATCATCCACTTTCACTTCAATGAGTTTTTCACTTTTTAAAATTTCTCTAAAGAAGAAAAGTAAATTATCTAGTTGCCTTGAAATTTAAGATAAGTAAATATATTCTCCAGGAATTACAGTAACAGAATAAAAGCAATAGTAAAATTAATAAAAACATTAAAGTATTAGATATAGAGTGTAATATATAATATAATATAAATGTAAATGAACTAAATGCAAAACAACAGTGCCAAAAAGAATAGCAATAGAAGTGACATAAGTTAAGTTAAACTGTAAGCTAAAATAAACTAAAATATATGTGGTATTGGCAATGACATTGAGATATCAAAGTAATATGATAAACATAATATTGCACATGATATCAGACCTAAAACTGTACATGATAACAATAATGAAAAAGTTTTAAAGATAATAGTGAACATAATATTGCATCACATTAAACATGCACATTTTGAGTTTTCTCAGTTTTTTGTTTTTACAGTGTAACTGACAAAAAAAAAGCCTTGTCAGCCTGATTATTTTATAACTCCAACACACACACAAGCCTGGTGTTATTTGGACAGATGGGCAGATTCTTTAGGAAGGCTGCTTTCAGACAGGTTGACATGAGTGCCTTCACAGGCAGACAGCTCCGTGCTCATATGTCCGTGTATCAATCACACATCTGGCTAGCTTAAAAACATGCTGGGCAAAATATTTTCAACTCGCAGGGATCTGTGTGGAACAGGAGACACTGACCAGAAGGATGGCATTCACATGGTCATTTTAGATTCTGCTAAGCTCCTAGTTGCCTGTAAAGAACTTGCTGTATAATAAATAGGCTTTGCAGTCTGAGCAGATGGCAACAATGGCATTAAAACATTAGGTGAGAGAGATTAGTGTCTCAATCCTCCCTAACAAAGCCACACATCCCTGATTAGACATACCGGAGAAGGACTGCATCATGTTCAACACGAATGTACAATAGATGAGATAATGCATTGACACTATTTCTGTGCGGCAAAAGGGAGGAAGGCTCCAACAGCTCAGTGTGGAGTGAAAGTTTAAAAGCCTTTAAGTACGGCTGACACCCACACATTTCCAGGCAACAGCCTTTACCCGAGATGTGACACGATAAACAAGGCGAATAAATTCTATTCACGCAATTATGGAAATTCAGGTGTGTGATTAAGAACTAGGTGGAAAGAATGGCTTCAAAGGTCACTGCTGGTAAACACAGGAGGAGAATGCGGACCAGATTTTCAAAATATAGATTATCTATCTGACTTCATTAAAGATTCTTTATGTCGCAATAATTGAGAAGTATTGTCACAGCGCAATGCTGAGGAAACCAATTAACGTCAGCACAATATAGATGGTAGCGACATAGATTTTATACTGAAATATAAAGGACAGAGGAGAATTAGTGAAGTCAAAAGACCGATCCGATTGAAAGGGGACTTGTGTGACTTTGGTATTTTAAAAGGATAGTTTGGATTCGCCAAAGCCACACAATCACATAACTAAACTAACTGTTAAAGGCAGCGGTAGCTGTCACTAACTCAAGGTGTGAGGTAAAATTAGCGGTTTTGCCCATGGACTTTGGTTGGTTTGGAGAGAGCAATATGTGGCTGGTGTAACAGTGGTTTCCCATCAGAAAAGACTGTCTGACAGCAAGGTAAAGCTGTGAAAATATTCTGTACGCTTAAACTGATATAGATTTTTTTTATTTAGGTGGACATTTTTGAGGTGGGGGATGATCTACAATGGGTAACACGCTCACTATGTACCTTATACAACCCCACATTACCACACCACACATCTGAATTATGCCTTTAACAATTTGAAATGCAAGTTTGCAGACAAGAAGTGAAATCAACTAATTCATCAAGCCAAAGACATTTTGTGGGGTAATTACATTTTACTCTCTGAAACACTCTTTTTTAATCTGTCACTTTCTCTAAATGATTCAGGGATAAACTAATTGCTGACAACTCTGAGGCTGTCTCTGGATTATTGCCATGAGTGATTTCAGAATGCTTGGCCATTGCTCAGTCTTCATTAACAACCATTATTGCATATTTATGTTCAGCATTTCTCTCTTTTAGTTTTTATTTTGCCCTGCAAACATAAAAACATCCACCCCGGGATTCTAACCAAAGACAACAAGAGGGGTGTCGCTGTTAATGAACCAATCATGCTGGTATAAATATTGATAAAGATTTTAGTTTGTTTGATGTTTATACAACAGTTGCAACTCCCACAGTATCAACATGTTCTCTAATTATTCTTGGCACCGGTGGTACAGGTAACACACGAATTGTGGGGAGCCGGTTGAAACTCACGACCGAATTCTCAGGAAAGATATTTCTGATAGTGGCGTCACTCTGCATAATTTCTCAACAATTAGTAGTGTTATGATTTCTGTGGCTTCAACTGTAAACAGTGACAGCAGAAGCTATTTCTGCGCCAACAGTTTAATCTTGTTGAAGAAGTCAGAAGAGTTCTCCTGTCTACAGTAAATGCACGTTTTGTGATTCCACTTGATTTGTTGCACTCTGGCTTTTTCCAGTCCCAGCACACAAAAAGCAAGATTTTTGTTGTTAATCTGATTTGATATCTCCACCAAGGTAGTGATCACATCTTGAATGCAGAAATTGCTTTTGAAGTTTTATATCTTCATGGTTTTGTTTCATTACTATTCATTTATTTTTCACCATATTTTTGTGTCTAAATAACAAATAGGGGCAACAACTTTTGAAACTGTTCCAGTACTGTCAAAGTATGTCCATTAAAAGTGCATATTTTTAAAACTGATATTCAGATTCTTATTCTAAGTGACTGACAACATTATGGAAAGCATCATGACAGTGAGAGACCTTCTTTTAAAGAGTTGGATATGTTTTCTTTAACCGGAAAACAGCTGAATTATTGCTCTTGCCAAAGCCACCATGCTCCATTTACATAAACAGTACTTTTTTTGTACTTGGCAGAAACATAATAAAACTTGTAAAAACTTGTTACGCCCTATATGGACATTTACTGCAACACAGCGACCTCTAGCGGGCATAGTTATTATCACAGGACAAGTATAAAGAGCAAAAAAGTTTGCAATAAATACAGGACTTTCACCCAGGAGACTGCGATTGAATCCTGTGTGAAACGAAAAGGCAACATAAATTTATTTAAAGTTTTAAGAGATTAATGAAGACAAATTATGGTTACGAAATAAACATAATTGCGACTTTCTGACTGAGTCCATCCTTCTGTTAGTTTTGTTCAGGAGATGGTTCAGGAGTAGCAGGTAAATGAAACAAACCAGGTCCATACCCAACCCAAGTTCTAGTGTAATGACTCATGCTAAATTTCAGTAAATTTCCACCACTGCTGCTTTAATTTTGGCAATTCTTCTTGAATCTGATTCTCACAAGTCCAAAGTGACAGACTCAATTGCTGGAGCACCCATTCAAAGTGTCAAACATTTATGGCAGGTATCCATTCAGGAACTAAACATCCAAATGAGGTTTTCAAATTACTTTCAAAGACTGCTCAGCATCAAATTAAATAATAATACATCACAGGAAGTACCTCAAAACTGTTAACATATTCATGTGATTAGTTTTCTGTCAATTATCTAATTGATAATCTACCTTATTCATTCCAAGGGTGGTTTTTAACAATAATTTAAAGCTAATCTCTGTATTCCATGCTTCCATGGTCACAATAGATGTGCTTCTGATAAACTTGAAAGCTTCTCTGATTCTGCAGTAAACAGTTGCAGAGCAGCTTATGATTTAGAGTGTTCACTGGGGCTAGGCTATGTTGTTCCTGTGCTGCTTTCTACCCAGCCTCTAGAGATTGCTGATTTTGGAGTTTTGAGGGCTTCATTGCCATTCAGATCAAGAGGAACCCTTCTGCCAGCGAATTACCTTGATCTGCTCTCCCTAGGGGTGGGGGGTGGGGTGTATAAAGACAAAACTGTGAAATATACTCGGGGCACACCAAAAATAACCGGTTCTCTGAAATGTCAAAATCTGTTGGGGGGAACAGCTTTGCCCCTCTGGTTGTACCTGTGATGCTCCGGAAACTTAACTTTTGTACTCTGAAGTTCAAGAGAAGAAAACAAAGCTGCCAAGAATTCTAATCAGTTAAAGGGATAGTTCAGATTAGTTGAAGTTAGGTTGCATGAGGTACAATAGTCAGTGTGTTACCTACAGTAGATGCTGGTTTGCATGCCCCTAGTTAGAAGAAGAGAGGACTACCAGCATGAAAGCTAAGTAATGTACTGCTTTTGTACAGGATCAGCAACTTGAGGTATTTTATCCACTTAAAAAAAAGGTCATTTCAAGTGTAAGATTTAGAATATTTTCACCACTTTAATTTGCCATAACACACCTGCTGTATGAGCCAAATATCTTTCTCTCTAAACCAATTAAACTTCACAGGCAAAAGCTGTCATTTTTACCTTGCAGAACACAGGAGTTGCATGTCTACCACTGCAGTTTCTTTATGCTGTTGTGTGACTTTGATGAATCCGCACAATCATTTTAAAACACAGAAGTCACACAATAAGTCAAAAAAAAAAACTAACTGGTTGAAGGAGCAGTGGACCAACAACTCCCCTGTTCTACAAGGTAAAATTGCAGATTTTCCCTGTGGAGTTTGGTTGGTTTGGAGGGAGCAATATTTGGCTTATGCAACAGCTGTTTCCTGCCAGAAAAGGCTGTCTGGTGGCGAAGTAAAGCAAAGAAAATATTCTAAATATACCGTACACTTAAAAACATCACTTAGCTTCCATGCTAGTGCTCCGCTCTACTTCTCCAAACAGGGGGCATGCCGACAAGCATCTTTTGTAGCTAATACACTGACGATCGATAAATATCATATACATCATATACATTTAGTTGATGGGACAAGCCACTGCAGATGGTCACTTACCCACTGGTGACATCTCAGGGACACTGGCCCTATATGGTCCCTCCAGGAACTTTGGCTCATTGTCGTTGATGTCTTGAACCTTGATTACAAATTCTGATTCAGGCTCTAAGGGCCTATTGGTGTTGATGTCTACAGCCTGGGCGCGTAGGGTGTAGTAAGGCTTCTCCTCCCTGTCAAGGCTCCTTAAGGCATGGATGTCCCCCGTTGTTTGGTCAATTGTGAAAATGGAGCCAGCCCCATCCCCCGAGAGAGTGTACTTCACCGCACTGTCCCCCTTATCGAGGTCAGTGTGCAGCTGAAAGACAAAAGCGGAAAAAAGACAGGTTGAGTGCAAACATTGGCACAGATAATGATTCATTGAAAGCACTGGGGAAGAGCTGTCAAAGAACACTATTTCACAAAGACAGTCAAGGAAACTGACTGCGCATCAAAGAGCAAATTCGTGTCTCGGCAAAGATCTGAAAAACACTAAGTCATGAGAAAAATAAAATGATCGTACTTTCAGAACGTTTCACAGATTAATGAGGCTAAATCTCTCATAAATAATGTATTCTCTCAGTGCAATTACGCCGCAGTGATAGCTCTTCAACATTGCGGACCCATTTCTATTCAAGCATGACTCAAAAATCTTCTCTTATGTGAGATATGAGAGGCAAAGATCAGACTGTGAAATAAATACTCGACAGTTTTGAATGCCTTCACCTGACAGCGGAGGTCTGTGACCAGATGAC